>JASDQU010107000.1:133857-155330 GCA_032191745.1 Picea mariana | reverse complement strand
GAAGTTTGAAAAGATGTCAAATCAAAAGAAGGATATGTCAGAAATACAATGCTTCAACTATCGAAAATATGGTCACTACAAGAATCATTGTCCCAAGCTAAATGAAAGGAAGGAGACACATGAAGCATCAGTTTTCGAAGAAAGGAAACCCTCAAGGAAGACCAAGCAGGATAAAGCATACTTCTTCCTCTAAAGACAAGGTAACAATATTCTTCGTAGTTCTTGTACATATCTTGTTTGCATAATACATATCTGGTAGAAGATAATATGTTCCAAGAAGAACTATACCTATGGAATAACAACAAGATAAGTCAGACAATACACATGAAAGGATGAAGTACATCAAACAAATCATGTGGAATTTATTACATAAGTGATAGCTGCAAGATAAGCCGAAATCAACAATCTAGAAGAAATTGGAGAAAGACTTATGACACCTTGCAGAAGGCAATACAGATGCAGCGGAAGCATGGATTATGTTATATACTTCCAAAAGAAAAGCATGCACTCATACATGAATCAAGGATTAGGAGGGAGCTAATCCTATTATCCATTGAAGATGATGTAGTATATATCCATGGTAGCATTCATGAAAAGAAGTACGTGTTCAGTTTGAATCCAGAAGAAACCTTCTTCGAAAAGAAGCCTTAAAGTATCCCTGGTTTTCCATCCACATCCATGATCCTATGATGAAAGGAAGAAGTTGGAATCTTCAAAGCATGGAATCTATAGAAAAATCCATGGACTCAAGAGATAAAGAGAAACACGAGGAAGAACATGAAGATTCCAAGAAAGAAAGAGAAGCCAGAACAACCAGTCAATGTATCGAGAATCACAAGATTACCAGCCTGATATGAACTCACTAAAAGCAATCAAGCAAAGGAACTAAAGCTTGTGATGAAGAACAATGTATGAAAGACTTATGAATGAAATCATTGTGAGATCAAGGACTAGACGTTCTCCCAGATGGAGGGAGAAGACTATGATGATTGTTTGCTCCAGTAAACCAAACATACTTCTACATGAGTCACTATATCATCCACGATATCCATGGGTTGGAGTTTTACATCAGATAAATGCAAAGACTGTTCTCCAGAGAAATTGAAAAAAGATCATATGAAGAGCAACCTCAAGGCTTTGAGGTATACTAGAAAGAGACCCTTGTATGCAGATGGAAGAAGACAACTTGGTGGAGAATATCCAATGCACAGCAAAATCATGGTGAAGACTTTCTATAACAAAGATACTATATCAGAATGGTTATTCAGAAGCTCAGGATGATGGATCGCTAATCCATGAGAAACACTCATGACAACCAAAGAAGTATCACTTGGATATGTTCCAATTTGACCGTTGCCACGATGTTGTGAGCTAGCAAGAAACAAAGAGGACTATAACAATGATTGATCAGAGCTATATGAAGCCTTCAAAGAATACCAGTGTTCTAGACAAACCGAAGTACCTTGAGATCAAGAATTACACTCTCCATGATGAAGTCCAGAAAAGAGAAAATGGTTCTCAAATATATATCTCCACAAGATGATCAGATAAGAATACATTTTGGTAAAGCCTTTGTCTAATATAGAAGAGTTTGTGTACTCAAGCTGGAGCTCATGGAGACGACTTCCCTATTGAAAAAGGAAGAGATGACTCCCAGGTTGGGAGGGAGCACTGATGTGTTATTGATTTATGGACAGTCATTTTTCAGTTTGAAAAATGGTCCAGGTTGAGAAGTTCCTTTCCAGTTCGGAAAGTGGTTTGAGATTTCTGACGGATGGGAATTTTCCAGTTCGGAAAATGGTCGAGATCGAACGGTCATTTTCGTAATGAAAATGGTTCGATGGGTTGTTGATGTACCATAGACAATGATTTCCCATTGTGGTTAACATGGGGAATGGTCTAGGGCAATCTCTCTTCTTGAGGGTTACTCAAGAAGACTGTCCTACCTCGTCGGATAGTCATTCTTTCTAAGCTCACAGTTGTGAGCAGTTTCGAAGAATGGTTTGTTTTGGAGGTTGGTGCAAGACAGTCATTTCCTTTGGAAATGGTCCGAACAGTCATTCCTTAGGGTAGATTCATTCTCTCCAGGTTGCACTTTGTTTAGTGTCGGAGGAATGGCCCAGGGTGGGGAATGGTCTAGGTTCAGCAATCAGGGACAAACATTCCTTAGGGAAGACTCATTCTCTCCAGGTTGCACTTTGTTTAGTGTCAAAAGAATGGCCCATGGTGGGGAATGGTCCAGGCTCAGAATTCGAGATAGTTATTCTTCCTTGATTTAGAAGAATAGTCCAAATAACTCATCATTGATGTTTTACCTTCTGAGGGAATATTCTCTTCCAAATCTCACAGATGTGAGTGGAAGAATGGCCCAGATGATTCAGTTTATATCATAACAATGTTTTATGTGCAGGTTGATATCAGATAATTGTTATGGAGACTATATGTCTTCAGACACTAGATGTATACTATTGTGGTGGATGTGTTCCACTGATTGTGACTATGTGTCACTGATCAAGTGTATGTGTGTTACTTGGTGTGGCAGTGTACCACTGGATTGTAGTTGTGTGCTACTATGGATAGCCACAGTTGTGTTCTATTGAATGATATTGTTCTAATTGCCTTGAAGACTATCAGCAGTGTTGGAAATGATTATCAACTACATGGATGATCAATGGACAGAGATTTCCCAGACGAAAAATGGTCCAGGACATTTATTCTTCTAGGACATATGTTCGGATTAGAAGGATTGTTCTTGTGTCACCCTATGGAGTGAGTGACTTATCAGACATCATGTTTGATTACTTAGATGGAGTATGGTTTCGAGAGATGATGCAGCTATTGACACTGATAGTGATGATGGTGCTCATGAGATAGTCTATATGACTATGATGATGCTACCGGGTAAATGGTATGTTTGTGCTCAAAACCATTACCTTCAAATACCTCCCTAGCTAGGAGGGAGTGTTGATATTATGGTAGCTACGGGAGGTATTTAACTCCACGTGTAAACATGACGAGAATAGAATATTCCGAGAAGCAAGAAGAAACCCTAATGAGTTGGCTAATAACCCTAGAAGATAAGTCAGCTCAAGAGGATAATGTGTATTAGGTTATTAGCCTCCAAGAGAAGAAGTCGGCTAGAAGAAATAATATATACTGGGTAAATAGGTAMCCAGAATGAGAAGTCGGCCCAGGCAGTTAGCCAGAATTAGTATAAATACAGGAGGTCAGTCTTCATTCTKGCAAACATTCTCAGAACTGCAGAGTTCACTTGTGCGCACTGTAGTTAGCTAGTTTGTGCGGAAGTYTGGAGGAGAGTTGTCGTTGCAGCTGCTGCAGCTAGCAGATTATGTTGTGGCTTGGACTGTCTCTTGGTTATGGTTTGGACTRTCTGATCAGCTCTTGTTTGGTGCGCTATCCTTGGAGAAAGGTGCACTATCCTTTGTTTGGCTATCTAGCCTAGGGTTTGCTTCCGGAGTGATTCTTTGTCAAGGTTAAGGTGCTCGGAGGGTGGCTTCGGCCTATGGTTGGGTGAMAATAGTGATATTGTCTATSGTAAAACGAGCACATTCTAACARTTACAACATACTTCATAGCATTGTCCACATAAGAGAGTATTAGAGTGTTCAATAACTCTATTAATTCCTTAACTCGAGGCATTTAGACACTGACTTAGACCTCATGGGTTTCTTTCAACTTCACCCTTTAACAATCAAACTCAAGAAATTSAGGGTGTTGGATTCTACTAAAAATGCTTCTGTTTACAGAAAAACACATGTAAACTTACAAAAAAAATATTTGCAAGTATACATTGATTSTGGAATTTAATCGATTTTCGGGGTTGAATGTGTCATCAATGCTTTGATTCTAATGGTATCTATGAGGACAAACAGTCAAAAGAGTCCAAGAGGTGGTAATGCACCACAGAGTAAACGAGGAGAAAAATAACTATCTCCCATTCACCAAGACAATGAATGCCATGGTAATGATCATCATTCTCAGTGTGTGGAACTAGCAATATGTTTCTTAGACCACCGTGAAGTTTGCCATGATGTCATGGAAAACCTCTTGTTGAAGAGAGAGAGCTCAAAATAACTATGCACTGAAAGTGATCAAGTTATGCTTCTTTCCATGTCTTTTATGCTCCACGTATTAATTATCTCTCATCCAACATATAGATGGGGCTATCATGAAATTTTTCTTCTTGGGTAGCATGTTGCAGAGCTTGAGCTCAAGTTGTACACATCCACGGAAAGTGGACCAGTTGGCCATCCAACAAACACAAGTTTGGAAGATGCCATCACCTTCACTTGCATTTCAATTCCATAAATCTCATCTCCCGTGACAAATCTGCGGACCGAGATTTCGGTTTTGAATTCAATGCTCCAAGTGATAAGTTTAAATCAGTAGAAGGAAACCCTAGTCTGCTTCAGTTTTGCGTTGAAATGTCGAAAGATGCCACAATTCGTTGTTGCTTCCATTTTAACTTTGTAACTTTGGAGCTGGGTTTCGAGGATGTTTTCCCTATCAGTTTATGTATGAGGTAATCGATGTCTCTTATTGTTTTCAGATGCATGGTTAGTAAATATCACAATGTATTGGACAAGGGAGCATAAAAATATCCTATAGTAAATATCCATTGGTTGGAAAGATTTGACAATGAAGGGAATTGTTCACAAATAGGAAAACTATTATCTGAACATGCACTTTCATAGAGACACACATCATGGTAGTAAGACCATCAACACTAGTTTTGGAAAACAAATAATAAGAGATTGCGCTTATCTACATCCGTGTGATCCATCATGAAAACACTCGACTTCATTAATCCCATTCGTAGTTCTGTGCCGGGAAGACAAGCATGCACATCTTTGAGTCTTTCGACAATTAAAGGATCTACGTTTCTTATTCCTCATGTCATGGATTCAGTCCTTGCAAATATGAAACTATGTGTACAGTGTGAGGAAGGTCGATGGACAACGAGCGACGAGTGTAGAACAATTGACGAGCATGATACCTTTGATGGAATCAATGTGATACCTAGTGGAAAACCAACATAATTAGGGTTTCGAATTTGTGTTGCACACTCAGGGCCGGTGTGATTGCAAACTGATTCAGAATCTTGTGGGTGGGGGTTAAAAGAAGAGTGTAATTATCAATGAGCAGATGGACGTGGAGGCTTATGGCTATCTGTACAACGGGAGGATGAACATAATTCGAGCTTGAATGTTCAACTGGGAAAAGGTCGCATGAGGAAGAGGATTCCTGAGAATGAAATGGAGGAAACCCTGAGAAATAAATGGAGGAAACCCTAAAGGTTGTGTATGGCTGAGGATGGTAAGCCGATAGAGCGAGCTAGTAGGAAAAGCAACAAAAAAAAATAATTAGAGATGACGGGTCTGCAGAGGGACATTTCTGCACACTGGATAGAGGCTTTTCTACTCATAGAGGCAGACGGAAAGACCTTACAGAATCTGAGAAGTCTTTATATATGCTATTGATAATTACCATAGCTTGATTTAGACCCTAAGAACTAGCCTCTGATATCACTATTGGAACGCAGAAATAAAGATAAGTGTGAGATGCATTTCTCATTAATATGATAAACATATAAATATATTAGTTTGACTTTTGGATTTATCTTTCAAGAGGTTGTTTGGACTTTGGATGACTTTCTTATCACTTGACTATTCATATTTTTTCAAGTGAGTAACCCTAACAGATTATGTTTATTACTCTTAAACAAGGTAAGGGCAAATCCAATCTTTATTTGAAGACAAAGACTAGCTACTTCCTAGCTTTCATCCTTGTTCATCATACAATGTCATCACAATTTCACAATTATATATATGTGTGAACATTATAAATACTAATTTAATCAAATTAATTCTTAAATTTAAGTGTTCTTACATATGTGAGAAAATTGGTTTTGGTATTTGTAAATTATAGTGTTTTCTAGTATTTCCCCGATAAGTTGTATCCCCCAATACCTACAATATATTAACTTTATTTTTCACAATTTAAAAACCCCTATTATGAATGAATGACAACCTTGAGAACTGCTTTGCTCACTCTCAACTCAAAAACCATTTCTTCACTTGATTCTTCACACAAACCCCTACATGCATCAATCTAATAAAATTATGTGCTTCCAAATCAAGTTTAATAGAATTTCATTGTGGTATTATAACATTGATGCGATGACCAGACGCCATTTGATATCTTGAACTATATTTACAAAAGAACTTGGGTACGTTGCTCATGTACAACTCTAATTTCAATTTTTGAGCTAATTGATTTGTAGCAACATAAGAAAATATAGAAGCAAAGAATGAAATTTGTTTGTGAGAGACATTATCAAATTGTTTTGCTTGTAGTTTGACGAACGATCGTGTAATAAAATGTGTGCATATACTACCAGTGGCATGAAGTTGTTGTCTTCAAAATGTAAAGAAGAGTGACACCAATTAAGCTTAATATTGGACCAATTGGTTGGCTTCATGTGATCCAGGTGGATCAATATTGATCCAGGTGGATCATCATGTTTCAAACACATGTCCATTTTGTGCTCTTGCACTCACTCTAGATTTTGGGCCTTTAAATTTCAGTGAACCAAATTCTCTACCATGCTTTATTTCAGTTTCTCAGGCAAAGATTTTCGATGAAGTCTAGTTTATCTTCGACAATGGGTGCATGAGAAAATAATAATTGTGTTTCTCTTAGATCATTGGGTCTTGTAGAATGGATGAAAATAGTATGTGTATTGATTTTATTTTTAGTTTTATAAAAAAATATTTATGACTTTAGTTTTGACAATTCAAAATAGTAACATATGTTTGACACATTTTCTTCATGTTATAAGAAATATTACTTCCATGAACTTTTGAAAATGTTGTTTTGGATTTAATGTGCATAGATATCTTAGCATAGTATTTGTATTGATATAGAGATGATAGGGACTATTTGTGTATGCACACTCTCAATTTTGAAACCGTGAACACTCTCAATGATAAATTGGGCACTAGATATTACCTCAAGTTTTTTTCATTGAGTTAATGTCATGGATTGAGTTTTATATTATTTATTTTATTGAAAAACAATTTATACAAAGAATAGAATGCTATGTTTTCCTATAAGATCAATAGTGAATGTTGTTACTAATACTCCATACTTAAACATTGTCTTTTAAAATGTGACTTTTGTGGATTGAGTGGTGCATGTATGCAAATTTTCATCATATTATAATATGTTGTAAGATGTTGCTTGGATTATGATTTAGGGATAACTCAAATTTCTTTTATTATACTTTCTAAAAATTATATCTATATCTATATATTTTGAAAATGGAGGCACTGGATTGGGCGGGCAACTGGTTTGAAAATGGAGGCACTGGATTGGGCGGGCGACTGAGTTGAAAATGGAGGCACTGGATTGGGCGAGGGCGAGCATATACATCTGATTTCCTGGGCAGTTTAGATCTTATTATCTCTACAGTCCAGACTACCGACACTCCAAAACTAGCACTTCTCTTTGTATTCTTGTTTATTCTCATCCTTATATTGGATCTAGAAAGGTCATTCCTTTACTTGTCAGGCTTTCCTGTCATCTAGCCTCACCACAGACTACAGACATATCTCCCAGGGGTCTGATGTTCCTGTCGGACGCTCCTGTCAACTAGTCTCACTACAGACAACATACATTTAGCTCGGGGGCTTGATATCTTTGCTACTTTTCAAACCATTTACTCTCTTTCTTCGCACTAACCCCGACTTTTCTTGGAACAGGTAGGGACCATCTAGTAACCGTCAGGACATCCCTGTCACTCCTCCCACTACAACGACAGCTTTCTCCCTTTGTGAAATCGGTATCCTCTTACATGGAGACTCTAAACACAAAAGAGATCGATAAGCTAAATGGGGACCCCTGGGACCACCCGGACACCATTGCTTCTATTGACGAAATGATAAGAAACCACTACCAACAAGACAAGCGCACACCAGGCTCCAGGTTTCCCATGCCAGGCTCTACTCTCCACACATCTGTCGTGGGAGACACCCTACCAAATCCTTTACCCGAGCTAGATCCAAAAAATCCTTGCGAATACTTTAGGAACAGAGGGAACCCCCAAAAGACCTGCTTCCACTCTAGGCGAGCCCCCCCTAACAAACATAAGCCTCAGAGGGTCTGGAAACCAAAAAAGACTCATCCAAAACTTGTCTCGGGCATGGATGTTGGACTGATGGAGGCCTGCAACCTGGCACTATGTGCCCTAGTTGGCAGATTAGCCTACAAAGACAAAAGCAACCTGCTCTTGGACGATTGGATTGCTGACTCCTGGAAGCCTCTTCTAGGATATATTCCTAGGGTACTCCATCTACAACACGGGTGGTTTGGCTTCATTTTCAGGATGCTTGAGGATTCTGTTCGCATACTGGATATGTTCTGGGCGGTTGGCAATGGAAGCCTCATGCTAAAGAGATGGATACTCAGCTTCAATCCATCAACTGAGTATTTTTCCTACAGACATCTCTGGGTTCTTTTACCTAGCCTTCCTCTACAACTCTAGAATCAATAAGCCCTCGAGCTCATCGGATCTTCTTTGGGCCATTTTTTAACTGTGGACACAACCTCTCTGGCTTCATCTGATAGAAAAATGGAAAAAATCATGGTCGAACAAGATATCCATGCAGGACTTCCGGAGGTCCTGAACATCGACTGGAGAGGCCATCAATTCGCCCAAAAACTTGACTACCTGGGGATCCAGTTTAGATGCTCGTTTTGCCGCAGAACTGGCCACCTGAGACGGGACTGTTTCAAATACCCTCCTACTGAACCAGAGGTGGATTTATCGGAGGAGGTAGGCTTCAATGGCTACGACACACAATCAGAAGCATCTGTAGGGGAGCCTCCACCACAACAGCGAGCACTGAACATTGATTTACAAGAAGACACATTGGTGAGTAAAATAAAGTTATTTTGTCCATCGCTTTATAGATCTCTATCAGCCTGGGAGAGACTCTCGATAAACTCACAGGCCTCAACCTCCTTGCTACCAGATCCTGCTATTGATCCCACAAATACTCCACCTCTGCTCCCTATCCCTGCTCATTTAGGAGCTATGGCACCCCCAAATCCGCCACTAGGGCCACTTGGGACTACTCCATCCCACTCTTCCCCTCCCTTGCATAACCCCTCCCCACACAGCAATCACACTCCTACAAAACACATTGCCGACTCCACTCTCCCATTAAGAGAACACACCCCCCCTGGCTACACAGAACAACCTTTTTTGGCACGGGATTTGGACGAAATGCTACTCACCAATGTACCAACTCCCCCTCTACCCTTTGATTCTCTCAAAATACCGTTGTACCTTGGCAAGCTACTCATCCCACCATCAACCTCCATGGACAATAAGCCTTCAACCTCGAGCGTGAAACTGCAACCTGATACAACTCCCTCTTGGTCCAGAGGCTTGGGCATAGAGCTCTCACCCCTCAAAACTCACAGTGCGAGGAAAAAGGCAATCGCTGAGGAATCAAGCATAGCCTCTCAACTTACTGAACAAAATAACTGGGCACTTAGAGGAATAAAAGACCAAGCACGAGCAAAATCATGATAATTATCTCTCTCAACATCAGAGGAGTTGGAGGACTCCTGAAACAAGCCTCCCTAAGACATCTCCTCGACAAAATCAGACCGACGATTCTTCTTCTGCAAGAAACGATGGTGAAAGCCGAAGATGCAAGAAGTTTCCTTTCCACCCTCAGACCTGACTGGATGGTCTGCACGACAAACTCTATTGGCAACTTAGGCGGACTCCTAGCGGCCTGGGATCCATTACACTTTGACTTAACTCTGATGCTTAGTCCAGGCGGAATCCTTCTCTCCGGCACCTGCTTTGAACACAACTCCACCTTAACCCTGCTTAATACTTATGGCCCCTGCCTAGACCACAGACTATTTTGGGAGAAGCTCGACAGCCTTGGTCTTCTAGACATAAAAGACATCATCATTGCTGGAGATATGAACTTCACGCTCAGCACAAAGGAGATCTGGGGCGACAGAGCAAGGAAAGACCCACTAGTGACTTTGATATCATCTCTTCTCACTAAAAATGCACTTGTGGATCTGGAACCAGCTGAACACTTGCCCACTTGGCGTAATGGGAGATCGGGCCCCTCCGGCATTGAAAAATGACTTGATCGATACTTGATATCAGAGAATCTTCTTAATCCAACACATAAGGCTCGGGCATGGGTTGACCTGCCCTACTTTTCTGACCACACCCCGATCTGCCTTCAGATTGGAAAAGAGAATTCGGGAAGGAGCTACCCCTTCAAGTTCAACGCAGCATGGTTGCTGGAGCCAGCCTTCGACTTGTTGGTAAAATCAGTTTGGACTGAATCATCCCACTCCCTACCTAGAGATGCATAGGGCACTTTAGTTAGAAAACTACACAGTCTAAAACAAAACACAATCGGCTGGCTGAAACAAAAAAAAGAACAAGAGACTTCCAATTTGAAGAGTCTCGAACAACAATTATCCTTTTTACACAGAACAAAAGCTCGGACCAACCAGAAGACTGATACGGAAGAAATTATACATTCTTTAGAGGCTAACAGAGCACACATTCTCCAGGCAGAAGAGGACAGATGGCGGATAAAAAGTAGAGCGCTCTGGCTCACTAGTGGTGACAGCAACACCTGTTTCTTCCACCATTTTGCCAGCCATCGCAGAAATAAAAAGCTCATTTGGGATATAGAGGATGAAGATGGAAATATTGCACACAGGACATAAGACATCAAGAAAGGGGCATACACACACTTCAAGACTTTTTTCCAAGAAGATCCACACATCTCCATACAGGATCAGATAGACACAGCCCAATTGTTCCCACAGATGGTCACCGATGAGGAAGCGAGAGCATTGGAATCCCCCTGCACAAAAGAGGAAATCTACCAGGTTTTAAAAGGTTTCAAAAAAGAAAAAAGCCCCGGACCCGACGAATGGACTATGGAACTCTACCTTCACTTTTTCGAATTAATGGGACAAGATCTGTTGGAGGCTATTGAGGATTCGAGAACCAGAGGGTTGGTAAACAAACATTTAAACAACACATTTATCGTCCTGATTCCAAAACAGAACCTGTCCCGACAATTCTCGGATTATCGACCGATCTCGCTGTGTAATCTCAGCTACAAGATTATAACAAAGATCATTGCAAATAGGATCTGCCCTCTACTCTCTCGGGCACTGGCAGAGGAGCAGCTTGGTTTTCTCAAGGGAAGACAAATCCTTGACGCTATAGGCACCGCACAGGAATGTTTACACAGCATAAAAACAAAAAAAAAAACTGCCATCCTCCTTAAACTGGACCTCAAACAGGCCTTCGACTGTATAAACTGGAACTTCCTACATATCATCCTTCTCCAGTGTGGATTTGGGGCAGCCACTACAAACTGGATGATGGGCTGCATAACCACAGCCACTCTGGCAGTTTGAATAAATGGCGAGGCTTCCAAAGCATTCCACAGCGAAAGAGGACTCTGACAGGGATGTCCCCTCTCACCCCTACTCTTCATTCTGGTCTTAGAAAGCCTCAGCATCTTATTAAAAAGAAGTAAATTAGCTGGCAAACTTACCGGAATCAAAGCATCTAGACTGACTCAAATTTTGCATCTACTTTTTGTAGATGACGTGATTATTATGACATCGGACTCCTTATCTGAATGGACAGAAATTTTAATTGTACTAAAAATTTTCTGCTCTGTTACAAGATTAAAAATAAATTTGCAGAAGTCAATGTTCTTGGCCACAGGTGCAAGGGAATTGATCCTGCCAGAGCTAAAAACTCTATTCGGCGTTGATTTTCGAGATCTGGAAGTGGGATTCAACTATCTTGGTTACTATATCAAACCATCTAGCTACAAAGCTAAGGACTGGAGCTTGTTATATGAAAAGTTTGAACGCAGAATTCAACACTGGTGTAATAGATGTTTAACAATGGGTGGCAGATACATTTTGATCAAGGCAGTCCTGGAAAGCTTCCCGGTGTATTGGATGGCTCTGGCACACATCCCACAATCTGTACTAAAGAAACTCCATCAGCTGATTTTTTCCTTTCTCTGGAATGGCAGCAAGCAAAGTAGAGGATTGCATCTTTGTGGGTGGGAAACCCTCTCAAAGCCAAAAGCTTTAGGGGGCTGGGGACTTAGGAATCTACACCTTTCCTACCTTGCTCTCTCGGCAAATACGCTTTGGTGTATCCTGATGGTACCTAGCATTTGGAACAAACTTATAAAAGACAAATATCTCTCCCACCTGCCGGTCCACTCCTGGCTCAGATCCACCACTTTTACTCCACAGTGGGGCTCACAAACGTGGAAGCACCTTCTAAAATCGCTTCCAATTCTCCTTCATTGGATAGCGTGGCTGCCTGGCAATGGAACTGCTATTGAAATTGGCAAAGATGATATCCTCAGCATGGGTGTAAAGGCCATGCTCTCTCCTAGATTGTTGGAGTGTTTGCATATTTTAGGCTTACATTATCTCTTTCATTTAAAATCCCCTCACAACAGAATTTCACTTGGCGAATCCTGGGTCACTAGCTCCTCGCTATATATAGACAGAGAGCTCTCGGTAGAATGGAACAGTTACACATATCATTTAAATGAAGCCGGCATTCACCTACAGGAGAGACCTGACACTCTCATCTGGACGGGTGGCGATAAATCTGGGGTCATATATGTCAGGAACATCTACAAAGCGTTGGCAGAAGCTTCCTGGCCCAATCGGGATCAGACCTGGCACACCCGGATGTGGAAGTGGAACTGTCCGCTGAAACTTAAATTATTTACTTGGCTACTGACGAAGAATAAAATCCTAGTCTGGGATACCCTTCAGAGCCGGGGCTGGTCAGGCCCAAACCGCTGCATTCTGTGCAAGGAGGACAGTGAAACCTCATTCCACCTCTTCGTGAGCTGCCACTTTACTCGGCAAGTTTGGCATCAGGTAAAAGCATCTCTAAAACTAGCCAAACAATGGCTTGGTCCAACGACGTTCTCTTGCTTTAATTCTTGGTGCACAAGACAACATCTTTACCCCTCGCTGCCAGCCACCGTCTGTTGGAATGTTTGGTTGACAAGAAACGCAGCCATCTTTGATGATAAACCCCCTTCGGTTAACTTGGTGACAAAACTTATTCTATCAGCTATCAACCGACCCTCCTTTCCAACCACTGCTCAGAATCTCTGCAGATCCTCTAAAACTCTTCCCTTTGACAAAGCCATTGCCTGGTTCGATGGAGCAACACTATTAGATGGATCTCAATGCGGGGCGGGAGGCCATATTATCATCAACTCTCACACTTCATACAGATGGACACTCAACGACGGACAAGGCACCAACACCAAAGATGAACTATTGGGGGCATGGGCTTCCCTTATCCTGGCTCAAAGGCTGAACATCGAAGTCATGCTACTTCTCGGAGACTCTAAAGTCATAATCAACTGGATAAATGACAAGGTTGAACTCCGATCAACAGCTTTGGGATGCTGGAAAGAGAGAACCATCGAAGCCAAAAGACTCATCAAGAACCTCTCTGCCTCTCACATCTACAGAGAAGACAATGTCATTGCGGACCACCTCTCAAAATTGGCATTATCCTGGCCTCCCGGTCTCATAACTTTCGCCCGATGGGAGGATGGCAATGAGGGACCCTCAAATCATCTCAAAATCTAATGTAGAAATCTCCAGGTCATGAAAACTTAATTCTGGAATAGCATCACTGTTTTGCATCAGAATCTTAGACTATCTTGACGTTATCTCTGGAACAGTTATAAAAAAGGCAGACTAAAATGGCTATTAAAACAGGCTGCGTGCTGCCAACAACACACCCACCAACGATATTTTGTATCAGAACACTTTGGCAGCTTATTATGGTATTTCTTTGACAGCCTGCGAGCTACTTTATGCGTAATTTTACACAGGCCTGCGAGCTAATATAAGCATTCCTTCACAGGTCTCCGTTTGATGGCAACTGATCTGATGCTATGTAAAAAATTTATAAACTTCTGATGATAAAAGAGTAATTTTTCATCGTGGAAAAAATCTATATATTTTAAGTAGGTTTTATTTATTGTACTTTTATAACTTCAACATTGTCATTCATCTCTTTAAGGAATATACTAGTATAATAATAATATATTAAAATAAAAAATAAAAACATCACAAGAAGAAGAAAAATCATATTATTAAGATAACACAATCAACAAATTAAAATTCACTCAAAACACATGGAAAAAAATTAAACAAATATTATATTAATATAATAAAATAACAAATTACTAATACCATCTATTTTTATAATAATAATAATAATCTAATTTTAAGTTCACTGTCAAGCTAGACACCAAATTGTTGTATAAGATTAATTATTTGTGTGACAAAGGACCGTCTCGGTTATTTGACTACTAAAAGTGTGACAAAGGACCGTCTCGGTTATTTGACTACTAAAAGTGTGACAAAAAACCCTCTCAACTATTTAACTACTAAAACCTACAAAAATATACATACCTTAGCCCCTCTAAATTTGATAATATATTTTATTTAGTTTTGAAATATATGATCAAACATTATCTCTAATTGATTAGAAATTTATTTTTTAAAACAATTAATCATAAAAAAAAATTCAAAAATATTTAAAAAAAATAAAAAACTTATTTTTTCATATATCATAAAAAAAAAAATTATTTTAAATAATCAAATTTTAAATAACCAAATTTTATTTTTATATCATAAAAAACTATTTTAAATAATCAAATTTTATTTATATAATATGATATGATATTTTAAACTTATATCAACACACAAAATCAACTTTGAATATCCACTTTCTCCTCCGAAAATAAATTAATTACTTTTATATATTTTACATAACACAAAGCAAGTGTTGCTAATTTCCTTCCCACGGGATAAATAAAGTAGTTACCATGTGAAAATTGAGATAAGCATAAATGACAAAGGAATAGTCGTAGAGCTAATAAGCAGGAGTATTAAATTCAATTAAAAAATCATCAACTCAAATATAAATATTAATATTGATTTAAAATTACATCGCAGTTATTTTTTTCAAGTCACTGGAATAGTTTAATGATTCTATATTTAATTTATTATGATTTTATATTTATTGGTTGGGGTTATGATTGATTATGTTTAATCGCATATTTAAAAAAATAAAATAATAATTACTCTCAAGGAAATGTAGTGCCAAAAATTCACAATGTAATAAGATAGATAATTTAAAAGAAAAGAAAAAAAAAACAAGGTTGTGGAGATTGGGGAGCAAAAAGTCCTTCCCAAGGAGAGGGAAACACTTTGATCCATAGATAGCAAACAAGTCTCAAGACTTAAAAATTGGAGAAGAACTCAATGATTTGGTGAGGTCACAAGGACACATCATAAGTAAGACTTCGCTCACATATTCTATATTCCAATTTGATAAATTGAGTACAGATTTATAGGCTAGAATAACCTCTAACAATCCCTTGAATCTGTGGATCTAAAAACCACTCAAAGACTAAAATAGGGTACAATAGAAATTTGTTTTAACCATTTCCTAACTATGGCATTTTGCCATTAATATCCAACACTCTCCCTTAATGGAAAAATGGATTTAATACAATAAAAATACATAACATGTCTATTGGTCTTAGTCTCAGCTAGGCTTACAAACATTACAAAGGACAATTCAAACAAAACCTTAAAATTTATTTCAACTCTATGTATGAGTGAGTTTTTCTCTTCCTCCTTTTCCAGATTCTGAACCCTCTATGCATTTTCAATTTAAGTTTTCCTCTTTTGCTGAAAATTCCATGTTTCAACTTCTTATCCTTCATCTTTTTGTTGATTTTTGTCATCAATCTGAATATTATTTCACATTGTCCATGTTTTTTCTCTTAAACTTTTTCTTTGAAAAACTTTTTGTATGTGAACTGTTGCCACATACCATTCTTTGTTGTTTGCTCTTCACCATTGAGATTTTGATCATCAATTTGCTGCAACATTGACTCATAGTGAAATCGGATTGCTTCAGGACTCCAATGCATACAAAATTTATTAACTTTTTCAGTTTCTTCCTCGTCCATGATGTCAACAACAAATTCCAAATCTTGATTGTAGGTGAATACTACAATGTATTTTTCTTCTACAACAATTAAATTTGGCACTTTAATACAATACTTCACTTCTTCAACTTCAGCTTGTTGTTCCCAAATGTCAAAACCTGCGGACTCAAAACTATTCATTAGAATATTTAAATCAATACAATTTTTGTTCTTTTCATTTTGTTCTCCTGCTATGCAACTTCCAGTAAGTTGTGGTTTTTCAAGCCATTCTTCAAGGAACTTCAAATCTTCTTCAAAATCTTTTGGCACTTCATCTAGGTTCTTTTCTTCATTGTTGTTTGCTTCTATCGATGCTCCCAGTTCTATTGTTACAACTTCAAATACTTCATATCTATTAACCTTTGTTTCAGTATTGACGTTGTCTACAACATCATCTAACACATGTTTTTCAATTTCCTCTACAACATTCACTATTGCTGTAGATTCCTCATCATTCATTATTTCAAGCAGGTGTCCTCTTACATTTAGCAAATTATCAATATATTGTATTTCCTCTTACATTTAGCAAATTATCAATATATTGTATTTCCTGCTTTATCTTCAACCAATCTTCATTTGACATGTTCTCCTCATCATACATTACATCAATGACAGTTTCTTCATTACAATCATCATTATCCACATGCAGCTGACCACGGTTGGATTCAACACCTTCTACATGTTCACCGTCAACTTCAAAAGTTTCCTCATAAGCATATGCACTCATTTCACTATATTTCATTTCTAGAATATCCCATAACATTTTGCATTGTCTATATGACCAAATTCATATAAAATAGGAGACAAAATACTTGTATCCAGTGCTGAACTAATAAGATTAAGGATATTTTCTCTTTTCTCTTATCATGGCAATTGACCAAACCATCTTGAAAAAATTGCCATAAATCCACTAAACCCAGTAATCCTTCCATTTTAATTGTCTAAAGATTAAAATTTTTACCTAAGAAGGATGGAAAAAATGGCATTAATATTTTCAATATTTTACCGATTTATTCATGTTGTTCATTGATTTGATCCACTTCTACATTTTGATAGTCAAGCATGGGTTCTTCAACTGAAAGCACATCATACTGATCTGCAGAATATAATAACTCTTCCTATTGATTCTTCCTCTGCATGTGTTTCATCCCTCTCCGGAGCTATTTAATTCTCCTTTGTTGACCCATTACAACTTCTCTAATCCAATTTTCACTATGCTCCTCCAAACCATCTTTCAAAAATGGCAGATCGTTGAGTAGAGGCTCCTACATGAGAAATGATAGTTGGCTACTTTCTTCAACACTTTTCCAACCTATCTATCATGCAATGGTCAGACAACAAACTAAAAGTGTCAACAAAAAAAAAACAACGAACTACAATCACTTCCACATGATAGTGTCCTTTACTACCGCTACACACTGAACAACTCCTCCATGCAGGCATTTCAGGAAGAGGAGCTTAAAGGAAGCGGAGCCTATTCCTCGTAGTCGTCGAGAATCCACCCTAAAACAATTCCGTGCGTGTAAGGAAGAGAAATTGGAGGGAAGTAGAAATGCATAGAATCAACCCAAATTGAATAAAGATTGACAACAACAGCGCATGTATTTCACGACGTGGAGGAGGGGGACACAAAATATCGTCGTTGCACCACTAAAGAATCTCAATACTTGCAATGACAAGATTACTCTGAAGGAGGGCGCTAACTACTTTATTTGCAGTACTTGGTTTGACATCGTCTGACTAGCACCAGGAGTGAAGAACTCGCTCTTAAAAGGCGATGTCGTGTTGCAGATCCAAAGAGAGATCACAAACTTTAGAAATCCTTGACTGAAAAGAGGAAGACAATATTCTTCTATCCTTCACGTGGCACTTCAATTCAGCATTCACGCATCTCCTGGGACCCAGGGTTTAATGTTCTCACAGGTTCTCTGATTGTACATTTTTGAGTGCTTATAGTCTACTTCTCCATCGCAGTGCTTGGAAGGCTTCCCAAGTCGTCTATCACTCAACCAAAGATGAAATTATGGATTTTGTGTATAGGTCAGTCCGAAGAACAAAAGAAGGAGGAGATGAGGCTGGTAGCGTACCTATGATCCGTGCAGTGGTCTGATACATGGGTATTTACACAGGCATTGACCCTTCGACATTGACCTTTCTCCTTCCCTTCACAGCCTACACTATACCCGACGACTCCACAAAGGGGTTCTCAACCTCCCTTTGATGTCTCAACCTGCTCTCATGGAACCCCCAACAACCACCTATGATCTCTACCCATCCTCACGGCCTGCTCCAGCAACGATCTGGGCCTCACCTCAATTCATACGATGGCGGATTCAATTCATACGACGACTCTTACACAACAGATTAACATGTACCTGTGCTATGATACCAAATTAAAAATTGGAGAAGAAATCAGTGATTTGGTTAGGCCACAAGGGCACACCACAAGTGAGACTTCCCTCACACACTCTATATTCCAATTTCATAAATTGAGTATAGATTTATAGGCTAGGATAGCCTCTAACAATCCCATGAATATGTGGATCTCAAAACCACTCAAAGACTAAAATAGGGTACAATAGAAATATGTTTTAACCATTTCCTAACTATAGAATTTAGCCATTATTATCCAACACCAAGTCTCTTACACAAATAGGGAAGCACTTTGATATCCGAGATAGCCAGCCAAATTATAGAGTGTATTCTACATGGACAACAATAATGACTAATAAATTAATTAACTAATGCCAATTTTCTATTAATTTTGATTACATTATCTCGTTGTTAGGAACCGCAAGGAAATCTTGAGATTTATTTTCCTTAAACTACAATTCCTTCCAAATCGCGAGGAAAGCTTGAGTGTAATAATAGTATCTTCTCGCAGAATTTGTTTTGTCAAACGTATAGTTGTTGTTAGAAACCGTGTATAGTTGTTGTTAGAAACCACAAGGAAAGCTTGAGTTTTCTTCGCCTTCAATTGCAATGCAATGCAATCCCATGCATTCCCTTCCCTTCACATTGATCTTCTCCTCTCGATTTTTTTGGTCTAACGTATAGTTGGAGACTCCAAAAAATTAAATATTCATACATTAACATGGATATGATACATTAACATGGATATGGATATTAACATGGATATGGATATGCACGTCCAAAGGATTTCAAATGCTTTGGCATTGTTGTTATTGGATAAATCGGTGACTGCGGACATAAACTAATCTCCCTAGATCCACCTGGATCTAGAACAAAACCAACCAGGACATGACGCTTTCCCTAGGTTGCTACCATTGAATTTATCACCAAAGAAAGAGTGTATGACATACCTTTATATATCGCTTCCCTATATCTGTAAGTTTTAAACCTTTGAAGTAAAGAAATTCATATAGATTCTTAAGCAAAACAGAATTTAATCAATGGCTCATACACAGAGTACACAGAGATTTTATACCGAAAACCCTCAATGGGGAAAACCTTTTTTATATTCATTATGTCGAATTTCACCATTCACCACACAATATATAAAAAAATTTAGGTATTTCGTAGATACCAAAACCCCAATCCCTTAATCCGGGATTAATTTAGAAAACTGCTAAAAATAGCAAAAACCACCCAAAAAGAAATTTCGGGGCGTTGCCCCGAACGCTGCGTGTAACCAGGGGGGGAATACATGCCCCCCCCTGGACCCCCTAGGAAAGCGCCCGACGCACATGACACAAAGAGCACTGCTAGAGGGATCGTCAGACGCAGTTGTTGAATCTGACGCGGCCATACACACACATGCAAAGAATATAACACATACCCAACACTCTCCCACTTGTTGTTTTCTTTGCATCCAGGGGTCGAGGGGATTATATAGTCAACAATCCAGGGCAACAATGCCCATTATTACTCTACACCAGGAGAAATTGTTTGTGCTAACAGACTTTGTTAATGAATCTGCAACATTCTTCAAAGTGTCAACCTTTTCCAAATACATCCTTTTCCTCAACCATGTCTCTCACAAAGTGATACTAAACATCAATATGCTTTGTATTCGAATGATAGGCTGGGTTCTTTTCCAGGCAGATTGCACTCTAACTGTCACAATCTAATCTCACTGCTTGTTGTACCAACCCAATACCTGAACACAATATTTGTAACCATACTACTTCCTTGCTTTCATGAGTGGCTGTCATGTATTCAGCTTCTGTAGTTGAGAGTGCCACTACAGCCTGTCTTTTTCTCATCCAACTGATTGCTCCTCCAAATAGGTTAAACACATACCCACTTGTATATCTTCTACGATCCTGATCTCTAGCCCAGTCTGCATCAAAAAAGCCATGTATGTCCACCACTCTATCCAATCCTGGTCTTCCTTGGTAGCACAATCCATAACTGGTAGTGCCATAAAGATACATGAAGACCCTCTTTACTGTTGTCCAATGCTCATTCCCTAGTTTTGACATATACCTGCTCAAAACTCCCACTGCATGTGCAATGTTTGGTCTAGTACAGACCATTTCATACATCAAACTGCCAACTGCATTGGCATATGAAACATGGGACATGTACTCTTCTTCTTCCTGTGTCTTGGGGCACTGATCTACAGATAACTTTACACCTATAGGAATAGGAACCTTGACCAGTTTACTTCCATGCATATTAAACCTCTGCAATATCGTCTCAACAAATTTTCTTTGATTCAACCAGATTTTCTTATTTGCACGACTCGTTTAATCTCCATTCCTAGAATGAAGTTAGCAGCACCGAGATCCTTCTTGTCAAATTTGGAGGATAGTTGCGATTTCACCTCCTTGATAACATCCATGTTATTTCCTACCAACAACATGTCATCAACATACAACACTACATAAATGAAGTGATTACCAACCTGCTTGGAATATACACAGTGATCAGGCCTGCTTCTTACAAATCCCAATCCAAGGATGTATGTGTCAAAATTTTGGTACCACATCCTAGGTGATTGCTTCAGACCATATACTAACTTCTTTAGCTTACAGACTAGCTCTTTCTTTCCCTTCACTACAAATCCTTCTGGATGCTTCATGTAGATTTCTTCTTCCAGGTCCCCATGTAGGAATGTTGTCTTCACATCCATCTGTTCCACTTCAATATCAAAAGAAATAGCAATAGATAAAATAAATCTAATAGAAGTTAACTTAGCAACATGAGAAAAAATTTCACCAAAGTCAATTCCCTCTACCTGGGAATAACCTTTTGCTACTAACTGAGCTTTGTATTTCTCCACTTTACCTTGTGCATTAAACTTATTTTTGAACAACCATTTGCTACCAACCAATTTTCTTC
>JASDQU010107000.1:104763-130752 GCA_032191745.1 Picea mariana | reverse complement strand
CCTTAAACTCTTTAAATTTATCAAATACTTCAAATTTATTTCTAAGAAAATAAATCCATGTGTACCTTGAAAAATCATCTATGAGTGAAACATAATACACAAACTTACTTAGTGATGGAACAGGCACAGGTCCAAACACATCACTGTGTATCAATTCTAAGATCCTCTTTGCTCTTATAGCACCAGATGGGAATCTTAATCGATTATGTTTACCATATATGCAATGCTCACAGAAATCAAAATCCAAAGTGCAATTAGACATACCTTTAGCCATACCTTTACCCTGTAGTGTTCGAAGGCCCTTTTCTCCAATATGCCCCAGTCTTTGATACCACAACATGGTCTTCTTTTCAGGGACAATATTGGTCTTGTCTTCTTTATTTGTCTGCTCAAGGACAACAGAACTGTTACACCCATTAGTATATGTGCTTCCCAAGAACTCCCCTCATCAACACCATTTCCCCTCGTACCATCTTGCAAGTGTTCTGTCCAAATACAGTATCCACTCCTGCATCATCCAACTTGCTTACAGATATTAGGCTCCTGGCAAGTTTTGGAATGTGTATAACCCCAGGGAGAGTTCTAATCCATCCATCTTTTAGCAGCTACTTAAACCTTCCACATCCCAAGATTTTTGATGTCGAGTCATCTCCTAGGAATACATCACCACCATCATATTTTTCATATTCATAGAACCACTCCTTGTGAGGAGTCATATGGTATGATGCACCCGATTCTATCAACCATACATCGCGGTCTGCATGTGTACTTTTAGATGTTAGGTAAACATCACCTCCTTCTTCATTAGAGGTTTTCACCTCTGTGGAAGAGGTACTATCAAATCCCTTTGGTTTTTCAACCTTCTTAGACTTGCAATATTTCTTATAATTCCCTGTTTTACCACACTTCCAACATTTCCTCAAAGATTTTCCTGGAGACTTAGATCTACCTATAGATTTAGATCTCCCCCTTGAAGGCTTACTAGGATTCATGTCTTGGGTACGACCCCTTACAAATAAAGCATCTGTGTTATGACCATCCATGATTTTTTGCCTCATCTCTTCATATAACAAGGATGCAACTACATCCTCATACTTCAATGTAGATTGAGTGGTACTACCTATTGCTACAACCAGATTATCCCAAGAGTCTAGCAAAGAACATAACAAATTAATGCACTTATCTTCTTCTGCAATCGTAATATTAATAGAGACAAGTTGACTTGCCAAAGTATTAAAGGAATTTAGATGTTCTGTCACAGAATCTCCATCTTCCATCTTAAGATGATACAACTTATTTCGAAGAAACAACTTGTTTACCAGGGACTTTGATTGATACAAATTCCCTAACTTATCTTATAGTTCCTTGGCTGTAGATTCTCCTGAGACATTCAACAACACCGAATCTGTCAGGCAGAGTCGAATAGTACTCCATGCTCTTCTGTCCAACTTCTCCCAATCTTCCTTCGATATACCAGTAGGTGGTGTACTAGTAGTTTATGTACTAGTAGGTTGTGTACCAGTAGCCTGTGTGCTAGTAAACGGTGTACCAGTAGCCTGTGTACCAGGATCAACAACGATCCATTTTTCTTTGTCTACAAGAAGGTCCTCCATATTGAGCTTCCATAGCTCAAAGTTTTTACCGTTGAACTTCTCTATCTCGATTCTAGAAGAGCTCTCCATTCCTCTTTTTACACTCGAATAACCACTACAAAAGCTCCCACTAAACCCAGGTTTATCACAGATCCAAGATCAAATTGATTTGTCAAGACCGAGTCAAACCCTCTGCAACAAAGGCGTCCCTCTGAAGCCAAAAAAGAGCTCTGATATCACATGTAATTTTTAAACCTGTGAAGTAAAGAAATGCATATAGATTCTTAAGAAAAACAGAATTTAATCAATGGCTCATACATAGAGTACACAGAGATTTTATACCGAAAACCCTCAACTGGGAAAACCTTTCTTATATTCATTATGTCGAATTTCACCATTCACCATACAATATTTAAAATAATATTAGGTATTTCGTAGATACCAAAACCCTAATCCCTTAATCCGGGATTAATTTATAAAACCGATAAAAATAGCAAAAACCACCCAAAAAAAATAAAATTGAAGCGTTGTGCGTAACCAGGGGGGGCATACCTGGCCCCCCATGGGACCCCCCTAGGAAAGTGTTCGACGCACACAACACAAATAGAACTACTAGAGGGATCGTCAGATGTAGTTGTTGAATCTAACGCGCCCACACACACACATGCAAAGAATATAACACATTCCCAACAATATCTTTGTTGTCCCTGCTTTGCTCTGGTGCTCTTGTGAGATCAGATCTGCAATGACACAAACCAACCAAAGTGAAAGAAGCAATTATAGATTCAATGGAAACCTAAACATGTGATCAAGCAGTCATGTAATAAAACACTAATGATTTTATGGGAAAGAAACATGTCACTGTATCATNAAAAGAATTTAGATGTTCTGTCACAGAATCTCCATCTTCCATCCTAAGATGATACAACTTATTTTGAAGAAACAACTTGTTTACCAGGGACTTTGATTGATACAAATTCCCTAACTTATCCCATAGTTCCTTGGTTGTAGATTCTCCTGAGACATTCAACAACACCGAATCTGCCAGGCAAAGTCGAATAGTACTCCATGCTCTTCTGTCCAACTTCTCCCAATCTTCCTTCAACATACTAGTAGGTGGTGTACTAATAGTTTGTGTACTAGTAGGTTGTGTACCAGTAGCCTGTGTGCTAGTAAACGGTGTACCAGTAGCCTGTGTACCAGGATCAACAACGATCCATTTTTCTTTGTCTACAAGAAGGTCCTCCATATTGAGCTTCCATAGCTCAAAGTTTTTACTGTTGAACTTCTCTATCTCGATTCTAGAAGAGCTCTCCATTCCTCTTTCTACACTCGAATAACCACTACAAAAGATCCCACTAAACCCAAGTTTATCACAGACCCAAGATCAACTTGATTTATCAAGACCAAGTCAAACCCTCTGCAACAAAGGCGTCCCTCTGAAGCCAAAGCTCTGATACCACATGTAATTTTTAAACCTGTGAAGTAAAGAAATGCATATAGATTCTTAAGCAAAACAGAATTTAATCAATGGCTCATACACAGAGTACACAGAGATTTTATACCGAAAACCCTCAACTGGGAAAACCTTTCTTATATTCATTATGTCGAATTTCACCATTCACCATACAATATATAAAATATTTTTAGGTATTTCGTAGATACCAAAACCCTAATCCCTTAATCTGGGATTAATTTATAAAACCGCTAAAAATAGAGAAATCCACTAAAAATAGCAAAAACCACCAAAAAAAAAAATTGAAGCGTTGCGCGTAACCAAGGGGGGCATACCCGCCCCCCCATGGGACCCCCCTAGGAAAGTGTTCAGTGCACACAACACAAAGAGCACTACTAGAGGGATCCTCAGACGCAGTTGTTGAATCTAACGCGCCCACACACACATGCAAAGAATATAACACATTCCCAACAATATCTTTGTTGTCCCTGCTTTGCTCTGGTGCTCTTGTGAGATCAGATCTGCAATGACACAAACCAACCAAAGTGAAAGCAGCAATTATAGATTCAATGGAAACCTAAACATGTGATCAAGGAGTCATGTAATAAAACACTAATGATTTTATGGGAAAGAAACATGTCACTGTATCATATTAAATAAAAGTGGAAGATACAACCAAGTGCCTTGATGTCGCAAGTTCCCTTTCGGTGGTCCTTTGTTCCAACACACACATACACTTGCTCCAAATTTACATGAAGATAATCCACAAAGCTTGATGGAAAAATGGAGGCCTCAAGCATCAATTGTATCAGGATTCTTCACACAGTCTTTAGTCTATTCTTTTCTCAATCTTGCTTGACCTTGCTTCACCTTTTCCATGATAAATACATTATTATATAGTAGAAGATGAAGTGGTTACTAGGATGAGGATGATCCCACCAATTCAAAAAATCCAGTAAGATCACAACCATATGGATGCCACCTCACATTCTAGAAGATTCTCCTTCTAGAAACTTCATGAAACTTCTTCCTTTTCTTAGCTTCAAGCACCGTCGCACCCTGCCTATATAGCAGCATGCGGAAATCCCGTAGGTCAAGCATAGAGTAGCCTGCGGAAATCCTTGATTTTCTCACTGTGTACCACTGTCATCCTGCGGCGTCATTCTAAAAATGTGCCTTGTAGGGGAAGAACTCAGCCATTTTACTCATCTGAAAGATTGTTTTGGAAGCCTGAACACATGCCTATGGGGTCATCATCAGAGTGACCAAAATAATGTGTAACAATTGTGTCGAGTCAATATTACAACAAAGGAATTTAGAAAAACATTAAATATCTAATTTTAATTATTTTATTTTATATAAGTATGGATTTGTGCCTTCATATTTAAATTCTTGGAGACACTGCATGATGACGGATAGATGGATGGACCACATACCAATCCACCTTTTAGCATGTTGTCAATCTGTGTTTTTTCATATTTCCATTAGCACATTCATCTATCTTCTGTCCCCTATCACTTAGCACGTGCCAAGGTTTCCATGCACTCTTAGACGTGCCAATCCAGGTCAAGCATTTGACCCAGTGTTGAAAGTTTGTCACTTCTATGAAAGTTTGCAAAAGCACCTTTCCTAGTGATCTAGATTTAGGAGAAGAATGAACTGATTAACAAACTGAATATCATAAACAAGGAGATAGGAAGAATAACACAAATATTCAGTGAACAATATCTTCTATTAAATAACGAATTGGTTGAAACTGTAAAACTGCAGAACTGAAACTTGCTTGAATGGTGGTAGCTATCTCTGAGAACAAATGTGGCTTCTATGCGCATCCGTCTAAGTAGAATGGATTATAATGAGGCTCCAAAGGCCCTTTTCATATTACTCATGAATGTCAAAACCCTAGACATCCAAAATCCTAATCCTAGAAGGTGAAATGCCAAAAGTCATGTGGACCCTATGGGTAAGTTGGTGTAATTTGGTACCTCAACTTCCTAGGGTCATAAATTTTTCATACGACCTTTGTTTTAGGCACGTGATAGCCCATTGGAAAGGTATTTTAGAGAAATACACATTCCACCATCAGAATCTGACTTTGTCTACAATTTGACTATGGCGAGTAAAAAAACAACATTTAGGGCCCCAAAACAGCCCTGGAAGTACAACAAGATGTGCTGACATGAAAACATACAAAACAATCCAGTTGGATTAGACGAGAGGCCAGTGGTATCCTCCTAGAGAATGTGTGAGGCTTCAGAAAACCCCAGAAGTGTAGAACTCACAATTATAAATCAATACAAAGAGACGTGTTGAATAAAAAACGGACACGAGGAGGTAGTTGGAATAGGTGGGTGACCACCAATATCCATCTGGATCAATCCTCCCACCTTAGGAAGAAATGGTCTCCATTGCATTGAGTTCCCCCATCAGGTGAGGAAAATTGTGCTAGATTTGGCCCTGGGTGACCCACTTTCCTTGGTGTGGGAGTTTCCCTGCCTTGACAACCCAATAAATTTGGATTTGTTGTTGGCAAGTGCCCTTGACCTGTGTGTCCATGATCTGATGGATGGATGCTTGTTCCATGCAGTCAATTTTGAGCTCTGTTGGTGTCAATTGTTAGATGATCTCATAGGTGTCTAATAACGGTGGAAAATATGGCTGAAGGAGGTCCACATTGAATATTGGATGCAAACCAAGGAAGGGTGGAGTGTTGAGCTCAAACGCATTGCTACCCACAACCTTGGTGATAGTGTAAGGCCCATAATGAAGTGGGAGAAGATTTCGATGGGGCCCGGTGAGACGCTCCTTCTGCAAATGTAACCAGACTTTGTCACCACCCTGAAACTAGTGTGGTACCCTGTGTTGATCATGGCATTGCTTGTACTTAGCATTGGATTTTTTGCAAAATCTCCTGGACCTGTTGGCGGATGTACTGAATCCGCTCAATGAATCTGGTGGCTTTGTCGATCGCAAATTGATCAGGGGAAGAGTCTATTTGTGTAGTGGTAAGAGGAAGTGCAACATCAATGGGTCCCAAGGGTTGGAATCCTAGACCCACCTGAAATGGTTATGGTCGGTGGAACTATGGAGAGCCCTGTTGTAACTGTGTTGGACATATGGGAGACTCTCATCCCATGTTCGGGGATGCTTAGAATTGTACATGCGTAGGATGTGCACAATCATCTAATTGACAACCTTGGTTTGGCCATCGGTTTGGGGGTGGAAAGCAATGGATTTTGTGAGCTTGGTGTCCAACAGAGACCAGAGACTCGACCAAAAGGTGTTGAGGAACTTGTTGTCTTGGTCAGATATGATGGTCTGTCGTATCCCAAAGTGGACCCAAACTCGTTCGAAGAAGAGCTTGGTAGTATCCGTCGCTGTGAAATTCTTCTTACAGGTTGTGAGGATGGCCATCTTCGAAAACTGATCAACAACCACAAACACATAGTCATTTTCGTTCTTGGTGGATGGAAAATTATACATGTAATCCATGGAGATGGATTTCCAGGGCTTCTCGAGAATAGGAAGAGGGGTGTATAAGCCTTGCTTCTTGATGGCTAGCTTGGAAATGGCATAGACCATGCAATACCTGATATACTTGCCGTCGAATTTTTGGCCAATAAAAATGTTTCTGAAGAATGGCCACAATTTTCTCTACGCCAAAATGTCCTACCACCTGACTGTAGTGGGATTCCCAAATCAACATTGCACGCTCACTAGGGACATAGAGATGGCACAGGTGGCATAAGAGATGATATGTTGTGGTGAATTCTGGATCTTGCTGGTAAATTTGGGGCCACTCCGATGTTTCATGTCCACAGGAACGGAGCATAGTGGTGAGTGCAGCCACAGGAGGCCGACTGAGGCAGTCAACGACATGATTGGAGATACCCATCTTATAATTGATGTTGAGATGGAAATTTTGCAGGTAGGTGGACCAATTCTGATGGTGTTCGTTCTGCAATTTCCCCTGTGTGTGTATGAGCTGCAGAGGCTTGTGATCAGTGTGTATGATCGTCTCTTCCCCCATAATGTAATGTTTCCATTGACGACAGGCTTGGACAATGGAATACATTTCCTTATCATAGGTGGGGTATTTCCGGACAGTATCGGAGAGTCTCTCACTATGGTATGCCACAGGATGTCTGTGCTGAGTGAGAATTGTGCCCACGGCATAGTCAGATGCATCAGTCTCAATCTCGAATGGTTGTTGTAGATTGGGTAAGGAGAGTACTGGAGTTGAGCACAAGTGATATTTCATATCATCGAATTCTCGTTGTTGCTCCTTCCCCCACACAAACTTGGCCCTACCACTACCCTTGGTCACCTGGTTGAGGGCCCAAGCAATATGGGAGAATCCCAACATGAACCGTCGGTAGAAATTGGCTAGTCCAAAGAAACTCCGAAGCTCAGTTAGTGTGGTCGAGGTTGGCCAGTCATGGATGACTTGGATCTTAGCTAGATCAACATGTACCCCATGCTCATCAACAATGTAGCCTAGGTATTGGACCATGTTCATGCCGAAAGAGAATTTTTCCAAATTGGCATAAAGCTTGTGTTGTCACAGAGTGCTCAAGAACTGTTGAATATGTCGCATGTGCTCCTCCCACGTTCTGTTGAATATGAGGATGTCATCCAAATATACTACCGGAAAGGAGTTGGTGAAGGGTCTCAATACATCATCCATCAACCTCATGAAAGTGGTTGGTGCAGTTTTTAAGCCAAAGGGCTTGACTAGACATTCGTAGAGACCTTATTTATACTTGAAGGTTGTGTTCCAGACATCAGTTGGTTCGATGGGAACCTGGTGATAGCCAAATTTCAGGTCAATCTTGCTGAAGAACTTTTCCCCCTTAAGTTGGTCAAGAAAGTCATCAATCCTAGGGATGGGGTAGCGATTCTTGACTATGATTTTGTTTAAGGTTATGTAGTCAATGCAGAGTCACCAAGTCCTATCCTTCTTCTACGCCAGTACAATCGGGTTTCTGCAAGGGGAGGAGTTGGGTTTGATGTGCCCCTTTTGAAGAATTTCTTGGATCTGACACCTGATTTCGTCATTCTCTATCAGCGAGCATTGATAGATTGGTCCATTAGGTACAGGTCCGTTGGGGGTCAGATCAATTGGATGCTTGACTTGGCAGTGTGTCAGTACCCCTATAGGTGAGGCGTAGATGTCTTTGTATTCTTCCACGATCTCGTCCACTTGCTTCTGCTGCAAAGAGATGCATTTTGTAGAGGCCACGAATGTGGCGATGACCTTATGCTTACTGTGAGCACGGATCACAAAGAAGATGAACTTCTCGGTCTGTGAAATGACCTTACTGCATTTCTTAGCAGAGATTAAAGAAATAGCAGTAGGCGGTGCCACCTCTGGGATCCTGTACAATTGTCTACCCAAAGTAATAATAACACTGCGGGGTCTAGAATCATACACATCATGACGCTTCCACAAATATGGTTGTCCTAAAAGAACATCACAAACTTAAAGGGGTGAAATGTCACACAATACCTCATCTTTCAAAGTCTTGATGCCGTAGGGAAGATGACATTGTTGGCTGACATGAAGATATCTTCCTTGTTGAAGCTAGCCGATGGTGTAGGGTTGTGGTTGCGGTGTCATTGGCAAGTCCAGTTGCTTGACGACCTCTGCCGAAATCAGGTTCTTATGACTATTGTTGTTGACAATGAAATGAATTGGAGCCCCCTTGACTCACATCTGTGAGTGAAAGAGGTGTTCCCCTTCTTCTTGTTCTTCCGGTTCGCTTCGTCGGACTTTGGTGGTAGCGACCATGGCACTAGGTTCAACATCGATAATCCACTTCCCTCCTTCAAGATTTGACTCAGAATCATAATTGACCTCTGACTCAGAAGCCTTCAGCTCAGCCACAAGGGGCTGCTTGGAGTGGCATTCGTCGGTGTTGTGCCAAGGACTTTTATGGTAATCACACCATTTTCTCATGTCCTTATTCATCTTCTCTTTTCCCTTCTTGTTTTGTGCTTTGGACGGATTGTCCTGAGGGTGGCCATATTGGCTTGATCCCTTGTTGTATGGGTTGGGTTTCCTTTTCCCTACTTCGACTGTGAGGGGTTTGCAGATCCAAACTCTCGTCGTTTTTGCTTAAATTTCTGCTCGATATTGAAAACGTATCTATAAGTCGTGCCCAATGAGGCAATGTCCAGGAAATCCATTTCTATTTGAATATATCTATGTAGACAGTCCCGGTATTTGATCACCAGATGATGCTCAAAATATTTGATACCCAATTCGGTGCATAGGGTATGGAAAATATTGGTGAATTCTGGTACTATCTGGTCCCTTTCTTAACGTAGGGTGGTCCATCTGGTGTACTGGTCCTCATAGCTTCCAATAGGGTAGTATTGTTCTTTAATGGCATCCCAGAAGGAATCCCATGTAGGGGGAACCACAAAAATTTTGGATTCCTCCATGACCATTTTCTCAGAGTAAGTATCCCATCAATCTTTAATATAGGGAATGACCTTGACGAGTGCAAAAGTGATCTTTTCCCTATCGGAAAAATTGTGGACCGAAAAATATCCTTCAATCAGATTCAACCATTTATCTACAACATCTGCATCTATTAGTCCTTCAAATAATGGAATATCAAAATTTACATGTACCTTGAAGGGGGTTGCATGGTCACTTGTTGAAGATTCTTCTTCCATGGTAAATTGTCGAAGGATCTGCACGAAGTTGTCCATCATTTTGTTCCTTTGTCATCCGAGGGATTCCTTGAGCAAAATTTTAAAAAGATCTCTTGCTCCATCATCTTTCTTTTCATCTCCCATGGGTTGTTTTCGAGTTAGGCACGTTCGATCTGGTAATGGATCGATTGGTTCGAGTCCCAACTTCTTGTACCCAAACCTTGTCAGGGACATGCACGAAGAAAAATAAATGAAGAGAAGACCGCTCTGATACCATTGATCCGGATTTAGGAGCGAAACGAACTGATTAACATATTGAATATCATAAACACAGAGATAGGAAGAATATCACAAATATCCAGTGAACAATATCTTTTATTAAATAATGAATAGGATGAAACTATAAAACTGCAAAACTGAAACTTGCTCGAATGGTGGTAGCTATCTTTGAGAATAGATGTGGCTGCTACGTGCATCCGTTTGAGAAGAATGGATTACAATGAGGCTCCAAAGGCCCTTTTCATATTACTGATGAATTACAAAACCCTAGACATACAAAAACCTAACCCTAGAAGGTGAAACGTCAAAACTCATGTGGGCCCTAAGGGTAAGTTGGTGTAATTTGGTACCTCAACTTCCTAAGGTCATAACTTTTGCATACGACCTATATTTTAGACGCATGATATCTCGTTCGAAAGGTCTTTCAGAGAGCTACACATTATGATGCTAGACTTTGACTTTGTTTGTAATCTAACTGTGGCAAGAAAAAAAAAACAACATTTAGGGCCCCAAAATAGCCCTAGAAGTACAACAAGATGTGATGAAATGAAAACATACAAAATAACCCAGTTGGATTAGGAGAGAGGCCACCCGTAACCTCCTAGAGAATGTGTGAGGCTTCATACAACCCCCAAAGTGTATAAATTACAATTATAAAGTAGTACATAAAGACGTGTTGAATAAAAAACAGACACGAGGAACCAATTAGAATAGGTGGGTGGCCACCAATATCCATCTAGATCACCTGGTTCGATAAAATTTTGCAAAAGAACCTAAGGCATGAGAAAATCCAAAGGAAACCAAGCCATCTGATAGAGAGAAGGCATTAGTTTTATACTAAATCCATTTCCTTTTTCAATGCTATAACCATATGCTCTGGATCATGAACCCATTAACGCAAACCAATGAATATCCATTGAATGATCCAACAGATCTTCCAGGAAGAAATCAAGATGGAAATATAATTGCAGTGACAAAGGTGTTAGACGAAGCATAAAAGTCTTCGACTAACAATAGGTAATCAAATATCCATTCTAGTGTTTACGAAATATAGTTAGGTGCTCATAAATCTAGCTATGCCTTCCTGGAATAGCCCTTGCTTGCTTTCTTCCCGGAACAAGGTGTTAAGCCAACCATACAAATAATACACAAATGCAAGTAAACACGTGGCTCAAGAAAAGGTGTTCAACCATATACATTTACTATTTAATACAGGTCATCAGAACTAATGATGAACGATCATGAAGAATACTATGATAGATAGCTAGGATGGAAGGATATTAGTTATCTATAGCTAGCTATTGGTGATAGAATGTGAGTTAGTGAAGAGACGAAAGCCATATCCCTTTCTTTGTTTTGGTTCAACTCAGAGCGTATATGTTCTAATCAGAGTGTATATGTTCTTATTAAGATCTTGTGAGGAATATCTCATCGGGTTGGGTTACACACCTCATCAACAACCCTTAATGTCTCACGGGGAACATCAAGGTTACCAGCCTTGAGTTACCCGCTCATGCTATTGCTCAAGACAAACATGCATCAAGTATATTTCTACAATGGTCATGCTATAAATGAAAGAAGAAGATATTCATACAAGCACAAAGAGGAACATATTCATTCTTATATTAGATAGTTTGGGGCAAGGGTTATAACTACCCCTAAAGCATTTGCTTTCACAAGCAAGATTGCAAGAAGTGGGGAGGTCTATCTAGCCCTTGATCGATTTTTCGTAAATACTATAATGGAATAATCCCCTTCTATAAACAATATTTCTGGCCTTTATCTCAATGCTTGGTAAAGAATTTTTGAATCAGTGTCGATTGTCTCCCCGTCTTGCTGACTAACCAGTGGTTTCTAGAGTTTGATGTAAAGTAGAGCTTTGACATGTTTGTGATCGAAGCCTTTTATTGAATAAATACAATAGTATTCCTCCACATGGAATTTGGTATTGGACGAAAGATCTAGGTGGATATCAGTGGCCACCCTCCTTTTCCAACTTGTTCAAAATAGTTTTCTGACAATTTTGGTAATTTACTAGTTTTAGCAGTTTTTAACTTCCAAGGCCATTTTGAGGGCCTAAATGAAGGTTTTTTGGGATCGAGCTTCTCAAAGATAGCCAAAGGCTCTTATTGAGACCCCTAAATGAATCTCCTTGACGATACCTTTCCAACGAGCTATCGTGCGCCCCAAACGAAGATTGTATACCAAAGTTACGCCCCCGAAAAGTTGATACACCAAACCACCCAAAACAGGGTCCACGAAACTGTTGGCTTTTCATCTTCTGGGGTTAGGGTTTTGGATTTTATTTATGATAAAAGGCATTTGGAGTCTCATTGTAAAATCACCTTCTTGTGAATGCGAGTAGCGGACACATCTCTTCTCAAAGACAAGCTGCCACCATTCTAGCGAGTCTTTCACTCTGTATTTTTATAGTCTTTGTACATTTTCGCTCATTAATAGAAAATTGTGTATTAATGTATCTCTGTGTTTATGGTTTCATCTCTAATACATTTATGTTATATTATTGGATATCTGATATATCTATGTACATTCCTTTATTATATCTCTTCTCTCATTTCATGTCGAAAATAATCTGAATCAGTGGTATCAGAGCAGGCTGCTTTTGATTATTTTTCAGTGCACGTCCCCGACGAGGTACGAGTATATAAAGTTGGGTCTCAATCTTGTATCTCTTGAAGACAATCTCTCTTGAATGTCCAAGAAAATCTCCATGGCGGAAGAAAAGAAAAATGACAAAGCAGACGATTCTATTAATTTGTTGCTTGAGCAAGCTCTCACGCAACAGATGGATGAAATGATGGAGAATTTTTCCCACATCCTTCAATGTCTGCCGATAACAACATGCGTGTCTTCATCAAGTGACCACTTTGGAAGTACATCTCCTTTAAAGGTACAAGTTAATTTTGACATTCCCATATTTGAAGGACAGATAAATGCAGATGCCTTAGAAAAATGGTTAAATATGCTAGAAGGTTATTTCTCTGTTCATAATTTTTTCGACAGGGAAAAGATCACCTTCGCACTCCTTAAGCCTCTCCCCCATGTAAAACACTGGTGGGAAACTTACTGGGATAAAATTTCCACAGAGGAGTCTGGAATATATGGGGTTGAGCCCACTTGGGATTTTTTTGTGGATGTGGTAAATGAACAATATTACCTTGTTGGAGCCCGCAGGGGTGTAGACCGATTGGCAAGTGTCGTGTAAATGGAAGGAAATATGTAAAAAGAGGTCTCAAGGTTGATTCTCACCCTGATTTACTCAGAGGGAATGCTTGCAGGTTATGCCTTCCTCCCTAGGGGTTAGAAGGCAGCCAACAGGATTCAACCCCGTGTCACGCGAGTATGATACTGTCGTTGTTACTGATTCCCCTAGTTACAAAAAAAAATAAAAAATTACCTTGTTGGAAACTATGAGGACCAGTACATGACATGAATGACACTGTAGCAAGAGAGGGACCAAGAAGTTACAGAGTTCACCAATACCTTCCATACCTTGTGCACCAAGCTGGGTATCAAAGACTCCAAATGACAATGGATTCTAAAATACCGTGGGGCTCTACACAGATACATCCAAACTGAAATGAATTTTCTGGACATCTCATCAGTCGATGTTTCTTATCGATATGTTATTAAAATAGAGAAAAAATTTAAGCACCAGAACAAACGGGAGTTTGGGTCTGCAAATCTACAACAACCAAAGTATGATAAAGACAACCCTAACAAACAGTCTCCTAAAAACCAGTCAAAGTCACAGGAAAAGAAGGGTCATGGGAAGACAAAGAAGGACACTGGAAAATGGTGTGATTTCCATAAAATCCCCTGGCACAACACCGATGAATATCACTCAAAACAATCATTGGTGGATGAGATCAAATACAAGGAGTCAAACCCTGATTCAGAATTTGATTCTGAAAATACTGGTAAAAGACAGATCATCGACGTATACCCCACTGCTATTGTCATGACCGCAACAATTAAACCAGAAGAACACACGGATCCTGAAGAGGGGGGGCACCTTTCACAGATGTGAGTGAAGGGGACCCCACTGCATTTTATTTTTGATAGCGAAATCCATAAGAACCTCATCTCGGCAAAGATCATCAAACAGTTGGGATTGTTGACAACATCACACCCGCAGCCATACAACATCGGGTGGCTTCGCCAGGGACGAGATCTCCGTGTCAGCCGACAGTGTCGATTGTGATACGAAATCCAATCCTAAAAGGATTAGGTATTATGTGATGTTTCCCCACTAGATTTCTATGATGTTCTCTTGGGCCAACCATATATGTGGAAGCGCCATGTTGTTTATGAGTCTCAACCCCGCAGTGTCATTGTTTCTATGGGGGGTCATCTCTACAGAATACTAGAGGTAGTTTTGACTACTGTTCCACCTAAACAATGCCGCAAGGTAGTATCGCATACTACAAAATTTAGCTTCTTCACAATCTGTTCAAAAGGTGAACAAAAGGATACTGCAACCACTATAGCCTCGACCCAAGCACCTTCTATCCAACAGAAGCATGTCAACAAGATTGCAGCAAAGTGTAAAGATTCCTTCTACACACAGGAATCTCATGTATCCAGATTGGTTAAAAAGGTCCAACCCTTCCAGCCACAGGTTCGTGACAACCTTCAACAAGATAAGCAACACAACTTCTCCAACAAGGCAAGCAACTCATCAAGATGCAGATTCAACAAATGCTTTTCCCTCTCCCCGGGGCACTCAACACTATGGATACCATTTCTTCCTAAGGAGGGAGGTTTGATCCAGGTGGGTATCGGTGGCCACCCACCTTTTCCAACTGTCTCAAAACAATTTTATGACAATTTTGATAATTTACTATTTTTAGTAGTTTTTAACTTCCTGGGCCATTTTGAGGGCCTAAATGAAGGTTTTTTTGGATCGATATTCTCAGTGATAGTCAAAGGCTTTGATTGATCCCCCTAAATAAATCTCCTTGACGATACCTTTCCAACGAGCTATCGTGCGCCCCAAACGGAGATCGTATGCCAAAGTTACGCCCCTGGGAAGTTGATACACCAAACTACCCAAAACAAGGTCCACAAAACTGTTGAATTCTCATCTTCTAGGGTTAGGGTTTTGGATTTTCTTTATGATAAAAAGGAATTTGGAGCCTCATTGTAAAATCACCTTCTTGTGAATGCGAGTAGCAAACACATCTTTTCTCAGAGATAAGCTGCCACCATTCTAGTGAGTCTTTCACTTTGTATTTTTACAGTCTTTGTACATTTTTGCTCATTAATAGAAAATTGTGTATTATTGTATCTCTGTGTTTATGGTTTCATCTTTGATACATTTATGTTATATTATTTGATATCCAAGATATCTCTATATATTTCTTTATTATATCTCTGCTCTCATTTCATGCCGAAAATAATCCGAATCAACGAAGGATTTATTTTGTACAGAATCCGGTCAGTCCAAGATGAGACTCTCTTTTTCTTGTTATCAAACAACACAAAATTTAGTATCTATGTATGCAAATCAGGCAAAACTCTAATAATAACCTTCCTGCAAGTCGAATATATGTAGAGAAAGTACATTTTCACTTGTGTCGTAATCGTTTGTGCCAATGTCATATTTGTAAGTAGGTCGAAATGAGAGTGGCCCTTCGCAGAGACCATGAAAAATTTCTCCCCTTTCTGCTTCTCTAGAAAGTTGATCACTACCCCTTAGTAGTTGCACCGGTGTAATCATGATAAGAAATCAGAAGGTTACAATAATAGATTAAATTATATGAAATATAAAATATCAGAGGTGCATTATCTTCACACTTTGAAACTAAATGTTTTGGAATAGTGCATCAACCATATCAAAATGATGTCGGAAAAATAATTTTCTCACGAAGTAGCTCCGATTGTTTAATCCAAAACTACCCCAGTGTAGGCTTCACAGAACAACATCTCCAACTCTTACCTCTCAAAATCTTATTCCATCGGCTAGAGAGATTCGTACAAGCACAAAGATATTCCAGGGGAAAGTTGTGCATTGCAGACGTGGCTCTCCTCATCTTATCTAGGAGTTAAAGTGGCTCTCCTCATCTTCTCCAAGAGTTAAAGTACGAATTTGTAGATAAGAGGTGCATAGTGTATTCTGTTACAACATGTAGGCTTACTTTGTACTTTTCTAGAACCTGAATAAATGCAACAAAAACATTACAAAATATCACAATTAGAAAATGAATGATTGAATTCTTTCAACTCTGTTAATGACAAATAGAAAATTGACCATTAGGATTACTCGTATAACAATTAGAAAAAAAATGCTTTCAAAGTTGTTGGTGACACGAAATAAATTGATCAATATGATTGCTCTAATATTTTCTATCTTGCAGTTAGAAAATGATCGCTTTGAGAACACATGTTACATGATCACTCTTCTATTTACAATATTGCAGGCAAAAGAGGAGGACATGTTTGAGAAGACATCGTCCATGATCACTCTACTCTTTCAATCTTGCAGGCATTCATGCATTCACCAGTTTGAGAAGACAACATGTTGAGCATAAGGGAAAACCATGATATATTATTCTCCCTTGAACTTAGGAAAGCTACATGCGAGCGACCAAGTGGACGTCTCACCCACTGCCACTATGAGACACCAAATCCACCGTGACACAAAAAACCACTGCATACATTGCAACGGGTTATGGTTATGACTATGGAAACATTAACATTTAATGTTTGAAAGTAATGCTAACTTGAAAGTTAACATTAATTTAGTTGGCTTCCTAAAAATACACTTTATTAAGTTTCAAACCTCGGGTTTCTTAAGTTTTCCTAAGTTTGAAGTCTCTTGAGTGGATATGAGACCAAACAAGACCTCAAACTAAAAAATTAAAATAAAATATTAACCGTGAGCTCGAAAATTGTATGATTTTGAAAAACTAGATTTATGTGCATAGATTAATAGAACAACCAAGAAGGAATCGATTACTATTAGTCCAAGCCAAACATGGACTAATAAGAAAACTCACTCATAAATATATGGAAGAAAAAAAGACTTTCACAAAATCAATATGAGAATATTACTGAATATAGAGAGTAAATTGTTAAACGGTGACAACGAATTCCTCTTATTTCTCAGCGTTGGTTGTAACTACGAGACCAAGAATAGGAGTGCATTAATTGAGTTAGTTTCTTGTGTAATTTGCTATTAATCTGTATATGCCCGTAGAGGCTGAAAGAGAGGGATGTGTGATTCTGTTGTAATCTTCTTGCTTTGAATAAGAAAAGAACTGATACCTGCTTGGTGGACGTAGCTCAATGTTTGGGTGAACCACGTAAATTCTTGTGTTTTGTGTTTGATCTATTTTGTAAATGTTTTCCGCTACATACTAGATCATTTTTTACGCGTAGATTAATCAACAAATGGTATCAGAGCAGCGTTCGACACAAGGTTAGATCCGTGGTGCCAGATCGTGAAGGTGGTCGTGTGCGTGGAAGAGGAGCAGTGCCAGATCCGCCATCGTTTTTTTGAGGAGGAGCAGTGCTGGTCTATTTGTCTACTGTTCAAATCAGCGTTGGGGACAATAGACGAAGGAAGCGTTGATTGAGCTCACACTTACGTTTTCTTTCAACATCGAATTCATCGTTGGGCTGACATCATAAGGGGAGCATTTTGTCTGCCACCTCCTGTGCTCTGGGACATGGTCTACCACTATTGACAGCGGCGACATCTCTGTCATAGCTGTCAATCTTTAAGAAAAACTCACATGTTTTTTGAAAGAATTTAAGGTATGGTCTTTTGAAAAAGTTTAAAGTATGAAGTTTTTTAAACAAACGAGTGGAGGTTGCTATAAAAGGTGAATCTAGTATGCATATTATATTGTATGTAAAAGGTGGAGAAATTAAAACGGTGAATTTTAATTTCTTTTTTAATAAAAGGTGAGGAAAAGGGGGGTTAGTAAAATGTTTTTTTATTAAACCTTGTTGATTTTATACCATTATTTCTCCACATTATTTTTTTTTAAAGGGACTTGGTTATCATAAGGAGTGGTGTTGTGGAATTTTTTCTTCTGCTAATGGCGAAAACTCAAAGTGCCAAATTCAAAATCGAGAAGTTCAATGGCAATAACAATTTCGAGATCTGGAAGGTTAAGATGCACGATTTGCTCATGCAACAAGGCATAGTGAAGGTGCTTTTGGGAAAAGCAAAGCAACTCGCGACAATAATAGATGAAGACTGGGATGATATTGATGTGAGAGCACTGAGTGCCATACGCCTGTGTTTGGTCGATGATGTTTTGTTCAACATTGTTGTGGAGAAGACAACAACCGGTTTATGGACGAAGCTGGAAAGTCTGTACATGACAAAATCATTGACGAACAAAATCTTCCTGAAAAGACAATTGTACAGTTTGTGCATGAAGGAAGGCATGAAAATAGTTGATCATTTAAATACTTTTAATACTCTCTTATTTCAGTTGACTAGCATGGGAGTGAAATTCGAATCTGAAGATAAGTCAATTACATTATTATGTTATTTTCCTTCGTCATGGGATCACTTTGTTGCCTCTATTAGTTTCAATTCAACAGAAAGCATTGAGTTTGATGATATTGTTGGAGCACTACTGTCTGAGAAAACAGGAAAGAGGTCCAATTTTGAAACCTCTACATCTGAGGCGATGATGGTTAGAAGAATACCTAAAGAAAGAGGACAGGGTCAGAGGGATTTCTCTCGGTCAAAGTCGAAGGGAAAGAAGAGAAAGCTTAAGTGTTGGTTTTGTGGCAAATCTGGACACCTGAAGAAGGATTTTTGGAAGAGACAATAAGCCTCCAAAGAAGACCCTTCAAAAGAGATGAAGGAAGCAAATGCAACCGAAACAGGTTCAGCAACGGGTTCAGGTATGACTGATGAAGTTTTATAAATTAGTATTGGTTCATGTCATGATCAACAGTGGTTATTAGATTCTGGTGCTTCAAATCACATGTGTTTTCATAGACACTGGTTTGTTACTTACCATTCTATAGATGATGGAATAGTTTACATGGGAAATGATATCTCGTGTAAAGTTGTGGGAATTGGTAACATTTGAATTAAGATGTTTGATGGAATTGTTAAAATACTAACTGATGTGAGACATGTACCTGAGCTTAGAAAGAACCTAATTTCTTTGGGAATCTTAGACACTGGAGGATATAAGAGTATTGTTCAAGGTGGAGTTATGAAGGTCTACAAAGGAATCCTACTGGTTATGAAAGCAAAGAAGGCTGTTAGAAGGAAGAACCAACTCAGATCATGCGAAAACGGTATCTGAGAATGACAGTGGTTTTGTTCAGCTGTGGCATCAACGGTTGGGCCATATGAGTGAACAAGGATTGAAGGTATTATCTTATCGCAGGTTACTTCCTAGTCTAAAGTGTTTAAAGTTAGATTTTTGCAAGCACTGTATTTATGGAAAACAGATTAGGCAGAGATTTAAAACTGGAAGACACACCAATGAAGGAATCCTTGATTATATCCATTCTAATGTTTTGGGACCATCCCCTACTATTTCGTATGGAGATTCATCATGTTTTGTTACTTTTATAGATGATTTCTCTAGGAAGGTGTGGATCTATATGTTAAAGAGTAAAGCTGATGTATTTACAGTTTTCAAGCAGTTTAGAGCTTTAGTGGAAAAGAGCATTGGTAGATCCATTAAATGTTTAAGAACTAATAATGGTGGTGAATTTACGTCAATGGAATTTGAGAACTATTGCAAGGAGTTTGGGATTGATAGGCATAAAACCACTGCCTATACTCCTCAGGAGAATGGAGTTGATGAACGCATGAACATGATTCTTTTAGAGAGAGCAAGGAGTATGCTTAGTAACATCAAATTGCAGCAGGAATTGTGGGAAAAAACAATGAATACAACTTTTTATCTGGTGAATCGATCACCATCAACAACAATAGAGTGAAAGATTCCTGAAGAGGTATGGAAAGTTCACCCTTGTAATTATTCTAATCTTAAATTTTTTAGTTGTGAAGCCTATGCTCTAATTCTGAAACATCAGCGTTCTAAATTAGATCCAAATTCAAAAAGGCTTATCTTTGTTGGATATGGTGATGGTATTAAGGGGTACAGGTTGTGGGATCCTACTGCCCACAAGATCACCATTAACAGAGATGTAATATTTGATGATTCATCTCTTATCAAATCAAATGTAGATGTTCAAATGAAATGGGAAGAAGTACCTAAGTATCAACAAATTCAGTTTGAAACTAGTTCAAATACAAGTGAAAGTGAACATGAACAAGTTTCTAAAGATGTTCATGAAGAGTTTCCTGCAGAGGAAGACATGGTTGATGATAACAATCAATAGAATGTGGATGAGCCACAAACTTCCCTAAGGAGGTCTACGCGGGTCAAAAATCCTCCAAGAAGGTATGATGATTTTGTTTTGTCAGTTTCTGTAAGTACTAATGATGATGAACCTTCGTGCTATGAAGAAGTTGTGAAGGGTTCTAACAGTGATAAATGGAAAGCAACAATGAAGGATGAAATGAATGCCTTAGAGAAAAATGCTACATGGGACCTGGTAAAACTTCCAAGAGACAGAAAAAATGTAGGTTGCAAGTGGGTCTGCAAGCTGAAGAAGGGTGTTGATGATAAGGTGGAAAGGTACAAAGTAAGGTTGGTTGCGAAAGAATATTCTCATAAAGAAGGTATTGACTTTCATGAGGTTTTTTCATCAGTTGTTAAGATTGTTTCAATTCGAAGTGTGTTAGCATTGGTTTCTTTACTTGATTTGGAGTTGGAGCAGCTAGATGTTAAGACTACTTTATTACATGGAGATTTGGATGAGGAGATATACATGGAACAACCTGAAGGGTTCGTTCAGAATCGCAGCTCAAGAAATCATTGTATGGTCTGAGGCAGTCGCCCAGACAATGGTACAAGAAATTTGACTCTTTCATGATGAGTCAGAATTATACAAGGAGTGAGTATGATCATTGTGTCTACTTTAAGAAATTGAATAATGGCATATTCATTATCTTAGTATTGTACGTTTACGATGTGCTTTTAGCAAGAGAAAACATAACTGAGATCAACAAGTTAAAGGCTCAGATAGCTAGGACATTCGATATGAAAGATCTAGGAGCAGCAAAGCAGAGTTTGGGCATGAAGATATTCAGAGACAGGAGGAATGGTAAGCTTTGATTGTCACAACATAAGTATGTTGAGAAGATACTTTCGAGGTTTGGTATGAACAATGTGAAACCAGTTTTAGTCCCTTTGTCTTTCCATTTTTAGTTTTCTTCAAGTTTATGTCCTAGTACCAAAGAAGAAAAGGAATATATGTCTCGAATACCATATGCTAATGCAGTAGGAATTTTAATGTATGTGATGGTTAGTACAAGACCAGACATTTCACATGTAGTTGGGGTTGTCAACAGATATATGGCAAATCCAAGAAAAGAGCATTGGACAACAGTGAAATGGGTGCTTCGGTATTTGAGGGGCACAAGTGATTATTGTATCACCTATAATGGTGGTCGTGAGTTTGTCTGTGGATATGTTGATACGAATTTTGCAGATGATTTGGAAAAAATGAGGCCAACTTCAGGATATGTCTTTACTCTTGCAGGTGGAGCTATTAGTTGGATGTCAAAGCTACAGAGCATTGTTGCTTTGTCCACTACATACGCAGAATACATAGTTGCTTCACATGCTTGCAAAGAGGCGGTTTGGTTAAAAGGTTTGTTTGGTGAGTTCGGAAGGATGCAGGACAAAATAAAGCTACTTTGTGATAGTCAAAGTGCTATTCACTTGGCCATGAATCCAGCCTAGCACAGTAAAACTAAACATATTCCTATAAAGTACCATTTTGTAAGACAATTCATTGATGAAGGTGGAATTTCTCTTGAAAAGGTTCATACAAAAGAGAACTGCGCAGACATGTTCACAAAACCAATACTGTTAGAGAAGCTACGATGGTGGTTGGCTTTTCTTGACTTGTAGAAAAGGTCATGAACAAAGAAGGAGCAAGATATCAAGTTAATTGTTGTTAAGGTGGAGATTGTTAAACGGTGACAACAAATTCCTCCTATTTCTCAGCATTGGTTGTAACTGTGAGACCATTAATTGAGTTAGTTTCTTGAGTAATTTTCTATTTATTTGTGTATGCCAATATCTTCTTGCTTTATTCTGTAAATGTTTTCCGCTGCATACTAGATCATGTTCATGTTTTAATGGCAGATTAATCAACATATATTAATAAAACTACCTCCAAAAGATCCTATGAAATTTACAAAAATCTATCGTTACTTCAACTTCYACTAACATCTGTCKAAGAAAACGGGGACATCAYAGYGTAACGATAAACTTCAGACATCTTGGCCCATCCAAAAAGAGTAAGTAATAATTCATTTAATCGAATATTGCAGTAGGAAACTTTCACAATGTAATAAAAAACGGTTAAGTCAAAGTAAAATAATAAAACTCACTCAAAAATATATGGCATGAAATTTACTTTAACAAAATCAATATGAAAATATTACGAACATACAGAGAGCATATTAATAAAACTATGTCCCAAAGAACATGTGAAAATACAAAATTATCTGGTTACTTCAACTCCCACTACTATCTGTCGCAGAAAACGAGGTAGATCATGGCCTAACGCTAAGCTTCAGACAGCTTTGCCCATAAAGATTCATTCAACAAAAGACTTCCAACCAAGTTGACACTTCCGCTATTTGGATTATCGAAAAATGGGTACATTTTCAAAACGTTTTTACCACTCTAAACCCCCAATATGAAAATCATTCCCCAAAAGCTTTATGCATCTCGCACACCGTAGAGTCCTTTTCATATACTTAACCACCAAATGAAAAAGAGAAGTTATCAAAACTGGTGGCTGGCCTCTCAGCGGTCAAATAATTTTAGAGAACAAGAAGTTCTTTCTTCGGAATTTTCTCCACATTGAACTCGAGGAACCTCCATTTTATTGGGTCTCCAATGTATTTAAAATATCCACTTTTGGCGTTTGACATGCCCCTGCCTTCTTTCTTAATATATTCTTTTTAAGGTTCAAATTCGCTTGCACTTGGCTGCTGCATCATACCGGTGTATTTCCATTTACATTCATGAAAGTAACAGGTCTCCAAGGTTTTGAGAGGCTTTTCACAAGAAGGGCAGACACAATCACATCTATCCTTTGCTAAGTCAAACTTTCCATGGATAATAATGATTGATTATGGTTGATAATAGTTGACTATGGTTGATTGTGGTAAACACTATTGACTATAGATGACCATGGATAATGATGGTTCACCATGCTTGACTTTGGTCAACTAATGTCAATCATCGTTGACCATGGTTCACCATGCAAGGTGACAATGGTTGTTATGGTTAATTTTAATCGACTAAGTTAAATATAGTTAACCATGGTTAATGATGGTTGAATATGAAGTTTTCCATAGTGGACTATAGTTGACTATGATTAACATTAGTTGACCAAAGGCCACTCTTGTTAACCATGGCTTATCATAGTTGAATATGGTTGACCATAGTTTATTATATTTATCATAATTGATTATAGTTCACCATGTTAACTATGGTTGAATATGATTAACTATAGTAGACCATGTTGACCATGGTGATAATTGAAAGTCCATTGAATGCATTGAAATATGTTTGGCCATATGTGCAATGCATTTTTAACATAGCGTGGGAATTTTTCAAAGTGATGAAAACAATAGCTCATGTGTAATTTGCAGCTCAACCGATAATGGAAAGATCTCATTACATTTATTTCATCTGTGAATTAGAGCAACTTGATGAAAATGTTATAATTGAATCTTGGCTACATAACATACTTTTAGATTGGATTGGAAAATAGTGGCATTTCAATGAAATTCTAGGTGTTGATTTGTAAAGGTCCATGGAGCATAGAAAACACAAAACGATGCCCAAGTTTAGGGGGAAGAGGAACAACTGGGAAAAATATAGTTACAACATGTGGTTGAGTAGAGGTTGCAACACCAACTATCCTACTTTAATGGAGAAGTTGGCCAAACTAAATGCTTACCTTACCAAGCCATTTCAAGTCACTAAAACCTCAATTTCTATTATGGGATTTAGTTGCACAAAAGGAGACAAACATCGAGCATGCCAAAAGGGGATACAAAGGCAACAATGTGTAGTTGGCAAGGTTTGGTTTGTTTACAACCTCGAGGTAGATTTTCATTAGAGCCCAATGTGCCTTTTGTATTTTCTGAAGACTTAAGATCATAGCTAATGCATTCACCCCACCTATTGTAGATTTTTTTTTTTCTATTCTCTATCCTTGTATATATGTATGTTTCCACAACTATATTTCTTCTAATTCATTTGCAGTGTATTGGTTTATCTATTTTGTGTTTACAGACATTGGGAAGTGAGACATGAAGTACAACTTTCTCATCTTGAGTGTAGACTTTATGATTTTTTTGAATAGTTAAAATGCAATTCTAGATATTTAATATCAATATGTACTTTGTAATGGATGCTTGTATAAGATTTTGAGAGTGACTTAAAGAATTTTTAGCATAACATATAGAATATTTGATATCTATTCTCGTTTTGTGCCATTAGAGGAATTCTTTGTCATGTATTGAATACATCCGAGGTTAACTTACAACTCTTACGAATTAATTGATACTACTAGATTCATTCACCAATTCCCAACACATTTTCTATCGTATCACTGAATGCTTAAAGACCTCCAAACCTATTGGGTGTTCGTGATATTTAATGAGTAGTCACTGCCATCCTCACTATCAGTGGAAGTTATTTATTCTTCTTTAATTATCCTTTGCATCTTTCATTTTATCAATCTTATGCTTCTGCAATATGGGATAATGGTGCTCAATGAATAAGGCCCTACTCTAAATATTTAGATACGGTTGTTGTTTCTAGTTTGCACTATGTCCTACAATAAATCAAATCTAACATTTATAACATAAAGTGTAGAGTTTATACTAAAGTGACATGGGTAGTCAACTTCAAGAATATTTTAGGGTTACCCCCTTTGGCCCAAGAGCCATCTTGAGGCCTAAACCAGGGAGGTTATTTGCCTCTTGAGAGTGTCTTGACACTATTATTTATCCAATAACATCTCAAGGAACAACATCCATTTTGGCATTGTTGTTAGGTATAAAGGTTGAAAGATTTCTTTTTCTGATTCTTGGTGGTGAACAAGAACAAGACGATAGGATGTTAAAATATTTTAGGGAATAACTTTGAAGAGGCTCAACCGAATGACTCCACACTTCAATATCTCCACATTAGGCTTATGGTGAATTCATGGGTAGTTGTAAGGTATGTTCTATTTAATTTCTCTATTGTACTTGGATTTCTGAATCCTGTGCCTAATATTGAATAATTCTTATAATTCCTTCCTAAGTTCTCGAGGAGAAGATGATGATAACCCTGGGCAGGATTTGAAGGACTTCCACTCCTACATTCATCAATGTGAGGTTTTCCATGAGGATGTATAAATGAAGCTATTTATGATGTCTCTTAAGGGATATGCAAGAAGATGGTACATAGGTTTGCATGCTACAAGTATTTCATCTTTAGAAGATTTCCATTCAAAGTTTAATACATATTGTAGGAGGTTTTATCCAATTGAGGATTTACTAGAAGAATGTTGCAAAATGGAATTTGAAGGGAAAAATCATTGTGTTGGGGAATAGGGTGGAACATGACATGAAACAAAAAAGACAGTACTGCAGATAATTGAAGAGGAACAAAAAATTGAAGAAAAAAGGTGGCGTCTAAACACACTGTTACAAGACTTAAGCATAGTGCATTGTGATCAGAGCATCACAGTGTATATTGCACACCTTGATCTTCATGATGTATTTGTTCTATTTCTTGATATTCATGATGATAATGACCCAAGGGGTATGATTTGTATAGCCTCAAGATCTAACCAACTTCCACAGAATCTGGAAGATCTTATCCACATGTAACCGTT
>JASDQU010107000.1:88015-104743 GCA_032191745.1 Picea mariana | reverse complement strand
TTCATCTTTAGAAGATTTCCATTCAAAGTTTAATACATATTGTAGGAGGTTTTATCCAATTGAGGATTTACTAGAAGAATGTTGCAAAATGGAATTTGAAGGGAAAAATCATTGTGTTGGGGAATAGGGTGGAACATGACATGAAACAAAAAAGACAGTACTGCAGATAATTGAAGAGGAACAAAAAATTGAAGAAAAAAGGTGGCGTCTAAACACACTGTTACAAGACTTAAGCATAGTGCATTGTGATCAGAGCATCACAGTGTATATTGCACACCTTGATCTTCATGATGTATTTGTTCTATTTCTTGATATTCATGATGATAATGACCCAAGGGGTATGATTTGTATAGCCTCAAGATCTAACCAACTTCCACAGAATCTGGAAGATCTTATCCACATGTAACCGTTAGTTGTTAGAGTTGAATCCATCAAATCCACGTTGTCGAGTCGGTTTGACAAGGATGCTCGACCAGACTGCCTATGCATCCAACTCATAGTCAATTGTTGGGTTGGTCGATCCACCGTCCGATTATCTTCGACTACTGGTTGATTGTCTAACCGATAGGCATATTGACTACTCGACTGACTAGTGTAAAGATATGGTCGACTACATGACCGAATGTATCCAAATGTAGGTTGATCGTTCGACCCACTGAATCCAAGAGATGTCAAATGAACCATCAATGCTTGATGTTCCAACACCACCCCATCAACATACATCTCTAGAGATTCAAGAGGTGAAATTTCATCATCATGACACCCCCCCATAATTTCAGCTTATGAAGCCCAAACATCATGCAAAGCTTGATAAATCTAGCTTCAACAAAAGGTTTGGTGAAGATATCAACAACCTGATCACTTGTTACACAATATTCAAGAGAAACAATGTTCTCATGAACCAACTATCTCAAATAGTGAGCATGGAGCTAAACATGCTTTATGTTATTATGGGCAACTTGATTGTCATCATCTTGTATAACACTTTGGTTATCATAGTAGATTGTAGTCGATGTCTGAATAGGAAGGCCAAGTTCTCTCAAAAGTTGTCGAATCTATACAACTTTAGTACCTACTTGAACGAAACCACGATATTCTAATTTTGTATTTGAAAAAGAGACTACCTTTTGTTTCTTGCACGACCATACCAACAATATAGCGCTAAAGTGAAACACATAGACAAAAGTGGACTTTCGATCATCACTATCACCAACCCGATTGAAGTCGGTGAAGCCAACCAACGAATCTGAACTTTGACAATACTTGATACCAAAATGAGTGGTACCTTTGAGATAGAGGACAATTCGTTTTACTGCTTTCCAGTGGTTTTCTTTTGGGTTTTGCATAAACCAAGAAACCACACTAATAGAAAAAGAAATGGCAGGTCGAATAAGAGTAGATTTCTATAATGGTCATGCTATAAACGAAAGAGGAAGAGATTCATACAGGCACAAAAAAGAACATAATCATTCTTATATTAAACAGTTTGGGGCAAGGGTGATAACTACCCCTAAAGCGTTTTCTTTCACATGCAAGATTGGAAGAAGTGGGGAGATCTATCTAGCCCTCAATTGGTTTGTCGTAAATCATATAATGGAATAATCCCCTTCTACAAACAATCTTTCTGGCCTTTATCTCAATGTTTGCTAAAGAACTTTTGAATCAATGTCGATTGTCTCCCGATCTTGTTGACTAACCAATGGTTTCATGGGTTTGATGTAAAGTAGATCTTTGATAGGTCTGTGATCGAAGCCCTTTATTGAATCAATACAATCGTAGTCCTCCACGTGGACTTTCGTATTGGACGAACGATTTATTTTGTAGAGAATTTGGTCAGTCCAAGATGAGACTCTCTTCTACTTGCCATCAAACAACACAAAATTTAGTATCTATGTATGCAAATCAGGCAGAACTTAAATAATAACCTTCCTGCTAGTCGAATATATGTAGAGAAAGTACCTTTGCACTTGTGTCGTAATCGCTTATGTCAATGTCATATTTGTAAGTAGGTCGAAATGAGAGTGGCCCTTTGCAAAAACCATGAAAAATTTATCCCTTTTTTGCTTCTCTAGAAAGTTGATCACTACCCCTCAGTGGTTGCACCAGTGCAATCATGATAAGAAATCACAAGGTTACAATAATAGATTAAATTATATGAAATATAAAATATCAGAGGTGCATTATCTTCACACTTTGAAACTAAATGTTGTGGATTAGTGCATCCACCATATCAAAATGATCTCGGAAAAATAATTTTCTCACGAAGTAGCTCCATCGGTTTAATCCAAAACTACCCCAGCGCAGGCTTCACAGAACAACATCTCCAACTCTTACCTCTCCAAATCTTATGCCATTGGCTAGAGAGATTCGTACAGGCACAAATATATTTGAGGGGAAAGTTGTGTGTTGCAGACGTGGCTCTCCTCGTCTTCTCCAAGAGTTAAAGTACAAATTTGCAAATAAGAGGTGCGTAGTGTAATCTGTTACAACATGTCGACTTACTTTGTACATTTCTATAACCTGAATAAATGCAAAAAAACATTAAAAAATATCACAATTAGAAAATGAATGATTGAATGCTTTCACCTCTGTTAATGACAAATAGAAAATCGACCGTCAGGATTACTCATATTACATTTAGAAAACAAATGCTTTCAAAGTTGTTGGTGACAGGAAACAAATTGATCAATATGATCACTCTGTTCTTTTCTATCTTGCAATGAGAAAATGATCACTTTGAGAACACATGTTCCATGATCACTCTACTCTTTACAATATTGCAGGGAAAAGAGGAGGACCTGTAACCACCTGTTTGAGAAGACAACTTCCATGATCACTCTACTCTTTCAATCTTGCAGGCATTCATGTAATCACCGGTTTGAGAAGACAACACATTGAACATAAAGGAAAATCATGATATATTATTCTCCCTTGAACTTAGGAAAGCTACATGCGAGCGACCAAGTGAAAGTTTCACCCACTGCCACTATGAGACACCAAAGCCACCGCGACACCAAAACCACCGCAGACATTGCAACGGGTTATGGTAATGACTATGAAAACATTAACATTGAATGTTTGAAAGTTAGCATTAATTCACTTGGCTTCCTAGAAATACACTTTATTAAGTTTCAAACCTCGGGTTTCTTAAGTTTTCCTAAGTTGAAGTCTCTTGCATGGATATGAGGCCAAGCAAGACCTCAAACTAAAAAGTTAGGATAAAATATTAACCGTAAACTTGAAAATTATATAAGTTTTGAAATTTTTGATTAAAATAGTTCATTTACATAGATTTGTATGCAAAGATTAATAATACAAAACCGATTACTATTAATCCATAAAGCTGGGATTAATAAAAAATACTCACTCAAAGATAAAATATGAAATAGATGAGAGGGAAAAGACTTTCACAAAATCAATACGAGAATATTACCAAATATAATCAATACCGAATATAGAGAGTATATTAATAAAACTACCTCCAAAAGATCCTATGAAATTTACAAAAATCTATCATAGCGATAAACTTCAGCCAGTTTGGCCCATCCAAAAAGAGAAGACCCAATCTAGAGAAGACTTCCAACCAAGGTTTTCTCAATTCAGTTGATTTTTTTTCCATAATATTTTGTTTTAAATTGGAGTTCGGTATTTATTTCCCAACTATATATTATAAAAAATTATTTATGTTTATCCAAATAGTATTGGAGATAGATAACTTTTAGAGAACACATGGCAAGCAACAATAAAGTATATCTTTATAGAAATATCAACATCTCCCTATACTATAGGGTAAAGCATCTAATTACTCTGCTATCATATTAATATTAATATTGGTTTAGGTTACAAATAATTTAATATCACTTAAAATGCTATCATATTAATATTGATTTAGGTATATTATTTTATTACAAATAATTTAACATCTTTTAAAAGCATGTAATTATTTTTGATGCAATCATAATAATAATAATAATAATAATAATAATAATAATCTATTTTTAAGGTTACAGTCAAGCTAGCACACCAAATTGGTGTATGAGACTTCCTTGTTTATGGGACAAGAGAGCTCTCTTCGCCCAGCGATTTGACTGATAAAGTCTACTAAGGTATACATACCCTACCCCCCTCTGAATTTGAACCTGTGACTTCTTAAGAAGAAACACATATTCTTAACCATTAATATTGGTTTAGGTAAGTTATTTATTACAAATAATTTAACTATTATTTAACATCATTTAACATGATTATTATAAATTATTTACTATTTTCAATAGACTTCAAAATTAATATGTAGAATAAATGAGAAAATAAATATATGATGTTTTCATTAGTTCAATATTTGTATAAAGGATGGCCATATTTGTTCAATTTATCTCTTTATACCATGAAGTGGACCTTGAAAATAAATTGACTTTCCTGTCCAAAAGCGAAATCGATGTCATAGCATCGCCTCTTATAACAATCAAGACTGGTAAGTCCATCGGTCCAAGATTTGTATATGTATCCACTTCAGGATTGAACTTAATTATTAAGCCAAGATTTGTATATGTATCCACTTCATAAGGATTGAACTTAATTATTAAGCCAAGATTTGTATATGTATCCACTTCATAAGGATTGAACTTAATTATTAAGAACCTTTAATGAAAAGTAACATATTTATCTAAACTTTTTCTAGCTAAACCAAGATTTATTTCAACATCTTTAATGTTTAGATTGTGTGAAATTTTCTACTCTTATTTCAAGAGGTTTATCGTTGATTCTTTGCCTAGAACTATTGGATAGTTACAATTAATAAATAAAAGAAATGGTGGGGCAGATTTGTGGATAGTTACAATTAATAAATAAAAGAATAGATGGAGCAGATTGGTGTTGGCAGTAGAGATTTACCGAGAGTGCCCGCATTAGAGGACTAACTAAATAGAGTATTTGCATTAATAACTCTCGATTAAATTAAGAGTTGTTTGTACTCTTGGTTTTTTTAAGGGTTAGTGGTTTTTTTAAGGGTTAGTTGATTGACTTTTTATTGTTATTTATTTATATATGTATTTTTTCTTTAAAATAGACAGATCTTGAAGATTTTGATGTTTGTCGTTTAAAGTATATAGAATTATAAATTTCAGTGATTGAGATTACATGTTCAGGGTACTTTGTTGGTTTTCCAGGATATAGTATCCATTTATATATTCAAAATTTTGATTTAAACAATATAAAATTATGATTTTGCTAACACTTAATTTTGGTTGATTTTAATAACCAATAAAAATCTAAAATTTAAAATATTTAAACTCCACCATTTTAAAATATTTAATTTCATATAAGTAATTTTTTTTTCCAACATAATATTTTAAAATTATATGGAAATTAATATTTTAAAGTCATATGAAAACAGATTAAATCAATAATTATAAAAATTATAAATTTCTTCGCTTTGAAAAAATATATTTGACCCTGAATGACATCTTAAAATTTAAAAAACGTGTATAGTTCTTCGCTAATAACCCTCCGATGATAAATAAAATAGTTACCATGTGAACATTGAGATAAGCATTCAAGATATAATCTGACGAGTCCTGAAGCTCATGACACAAGTATTCAGTTCAACTAAAAAATCATCAACTCAATCATAAATATTAATATTAATTCAGAGCAGAAGAGTAAGTAATAATTCATTTAATCGAATATTGCGTTAAGAAACTTTCACAATGTAATAAAAAAACGGTTAATTCAAAGTATAATAATAAAACTCATAGGGAAAAAAATATGGCAAGAGGTTTACTTTAACAAAATCAATATGAAAATATTACCAAACATATATAGACAGTATATTAATATAACTGTCTCCAAAAAAACATGTGAAAATACAAAATTATCTGGTTACTTAAACTCCCACTACTATTCTGTCGCAGAAAACGGGGTAGATCATGGCCTAACGCTAAGCTTCAGACAGCTTCGCCCATATAGATTCATTCAACATAAGACTTCCAACCAAGGTGACACCTCAGCTGTCTGGATTATCCAAAAATGGATACATTTTCAAAACGTTTTTACCACTCTAAACCCTAATATGAAATTAATCATTCCCTAAAAGCTTTATGCATCTTGCACACTGTAGAGTCCTTTTCATATATTTAACCGCCAAATGCCAAAGAGCGGTTATCAAAACTTAACTTGGCTCTGAACACTCAAATCATTTTAGAGATCAACAAGTTCTTCCTCCAGAATTTCCTCCACATTGAACTCGAGGAACCTCCAATTTACTAGGTCTCCAGTGTATTTAAAATATCCATTGTTGGCGTTTGCCATGCCGCTGCCTTCTTTCTTAATATATTCTTTTGAACGTTCAAATTCGCTTGCACTTGGCCGCTGCATCATACCGGTGTATTTCCATTTACATTCATGAAAGTAACACGTCTCCAAGGTTTCCAGAGGCTTTTCACAAGAAGGGCAGACACAATCACAACTGTCCTTTGCTAAGTCAAACTTTCCATAACCGCCTTTAGAAAGTTTGCAACAAACACTCGTCTCGTATGCACTGCAGGTATGAGTACCGCATACACCAACAAAGGTGATCCCCGAGTAGACGAGATCTGTTTTTGTCGCGCTTTTTCTCTCATCATCTGCAGATGGCTTCCAAAACCTGTAAAATCTGACGTCCGTCATGCTGGAAAATTGAAACGGATCGTAACCACCTAAATCTGCTTAATCACAACAATATGATCAAAGGTGTAAGATGCAATTAGAGTAATGATATCGTATCCGAAAGATCTCTGGTTTTAATGAAGTGATTCTCGCAACCTATTTAGAAAATCTAATCTATGCGTTTCCAGGTAAACATCACGTCAGATACAATTATTAACTTCAGAAATTAAACAATTATTAACTTCATTGGATGGCCAGTACAATAACATCATACAGCTTGATTGCGTAAAGAGTAGTTGGATAATCGCATTTAATTTACTCACTCATTAGTCAGTGTCAACCTGATTTTGATTTCAACGCCATACTCCAAACGAACTTCGAAATATTTGACGGTGTATTTATATTTGATGCTTTATATTTGACGGTGTATTTAATACTTTGATGCTTATCCATACCCCTAACCTTAAATATTCATTCTCATTACTGGATGACCTAAGAATACATGTTACTTAAAAATGGGAAAGAGATCAACGCCTCACCGAGGCAGACCTCGAGGCTTGCCTAAGCAAAGCCAGCCATCGTGCATTTTATTAATTAATTAATGAAGAGTACATTATATAGGAGGTCAGTGGGTTTAGATAGTTGTTCTTTTTAATGGAGAAATGGATTGTTTACGATACAAATGCCTAACATAAGTAACATGCTTGCTGGTCTTAGTCTTAGCTAGGCTTCAACTTGACTCTAACAATTTCATTTTTACCTTTTTTGTTGTGCGATAGTGATGAAGATGGAGCTTCTTACTTTTCATGCTCCATATCTTGAAGACTTCATGACTTGTTTTATTTTCCACTTTAATCTTCACTCTGTTCTCCTTCATTCTGAAACTCGGTTGCAACTTCGGTGTCCTGGATTTTTCTTCAATATCTATAAATTCTTCAAAATTTTCATTGACAGTTGGACTCCATGCTTGGTTTCCCTTTAAGGAATCTCTTCTTTGGACATAGTGCTAAGTCTGAATTCCGAGGCTTCAAATTCACGCACCACTCTTTCTCTTGCAACAATATACATGTCAATTCTTCAAAAGTGGGAGCTTTCTCCCTCGCTGCAAGGCCTCCTATAAACATTTGATAGTCCTCTAGCATTCCATTTAGGGCAATTGTTACAAGATCAGTGATTGACACTTTTTCTCCTATATCTCCCAATTTATATTTCATGTCTTTAATTTGCCCAAGAAAAATACTGACAGACTCATTTATATCCATTTTAATACTTAGCAATTTACTCTTTAGGAAAAGAATGTGATTCGTATTATTAGTTTCATACTGATCTTTAAGTGCTTGCCACGTTTCACTAGAAGTCTTAACATCTCTAATATGCAGAATTATGATATCTTTAACAAACATTCTCAACAATACCTTGGCTTTGTTCTCCCGCTTATCCCAATCTAGGATTGTTGTCGTTGTCGCGCCTGTAACCGCATCGGGTCGCGCTTCATCTCCTTTCACGATCATCCATATGCCATAACCTTCCATCAAAGTTTGCATCTTGAATTTTCAATTGATGAAATTCGATCCCTCCAATTTGTTGGCTTCGTTGAGGTACATGTTTGCCAGGGGATTCGCCATCTCCGCAAACTTCTTCACGCAGCAAACTCTCAACACTGTCAATTAAATCCCGCTACTCAATAATGTAATCTCTGCAAATATTTGCAGCGATATCACGAGCGATCTCTTCTCACCTCCCAACAACACCACACAACGATCTTTCCACACGATGAGATGGTTACAAACACACCCAAACCACGATTTTCCACATGATTTCTACTAATAACAATTTTTTATATGTCAGTGAGCAATTTGATATATGGTTGCACATTCACTTTAGAGGGAATTGATCCCTACCACCAACACCACCAACTTCGTTGCACTTTCTCGCAGGAGGTTACCATAGAGTGCTCCACGCACGGAGAATGCAACTGATTGATACATAATCCCTCTCCAGTGATCTGCAGCCTCAGTGGGGCTCTTCTCAGAATCTGGACGGAGCAGTGACCAGCTAGGCTCCCGCAAACCAAGCGATCTGCCTCCAATTGATCTCAAACAACGATCTGCGTATAGATAGTTGTAGATTCCACCGGGGATGCTCCGACCTCCAGGTGCAAGACGCCCTGACTTCGCAGTGGTCTGGTGTGGGCTCCTCACTCAAGATCCGTCCGCCTCTCACAATCTCCCAATGGCTTTGATACCAACTTAAAAATGGGAAAGAGATCAACACGTCACAGGTGAGGCAAGCTACACCTGGAGGCTGCCTAAGCAAAGCCAACCATCGTGTATTTTATTAATCAATGAAAAGTACATTATATAGGAGGTCAGTCGGTTTAGACGGTTGTAACCAACCTCTTAACAAATAGGATCAAACACTTAAATAAACACCAAATCTAAACCTACGCAACTAATCTCCATTATTCTTCAACATTAACAATGTTGGAATGTTGGAATTTCAAAATTAAATTACACAGTTTTCACAATTTTATTATGATTTTCATTTTCTATATTATTATTATTATAACTGCCTATAGGCAGGATATATTGTAATCCCTCAAACTATGCTTTGACTTTTCATTAATTGTTTTAAATTTATAAATTTAAAAATAAGAATTTTAGAATATATTAGAAAATAAATTATTTTACAGTTGATTGGTTAAAAATGTGATAAGAGGGTGACATGACCATTTCCGCGGGTAGCTGGGTTGGGTTAAAATAACAGTAAATAAAAGTTTTAAAAATTACCCTTGATTTTAATTGTCAAATACCTTTACACGTCATTAATGACCTTCATTAAATTTACACGTCATTAATGAAGTTTTTTAATAACTTTCCTTAGTTAATCTTTATTTTTATTTTTACCATGGTCGATTTTATTTTCTTGATTATTGACACAGTTTCAAATTGTTCTTTTTTTATGTTATTTTAAAAGTAGGTTTTATTTGTTATCATAAAATGTTAGATATAAGTCTAACGACATTTATGGGAAATCTTTTAGGATAGCTATCTTAAAATTGTGTCTATATGAATCCCATAAATATGAATCATAATTTCTTCCACAAGGATTTTTTTTACAATCACTGCCCGAAAATTGTATGGAAAAAATGATACCATTCCAAAACTTATCACAAACAAGTGCTACTGTTGTGGCTATGTCTGTGTTGAGAATGATTTAAATGCAGTTGAAGCAGGTTGTGCCCTGAACTTTATGGTTAACTTGGAACAATGAAATTTCATGTTCATATAGTAGTTTTACAATAATATTTCATGTTTTACTTTTTCATGTTGTAGCTTTACAATGAAATTTAATGTTCTGCATGGTCCATGTTATAGTGTTACCTTGTTCATGTTGTATCTTCAAGGTTCATTTGTATTTTGTATCTTCAAGGTTCATTTGTACTTAGTTATTTGGGGATGGACACCTTAAATTAAACATTGTATACTCTAGTTTATAAGTGCTTATTGTTTGCATCTCAAATCTGGTATATGATTAGAAGTACTTATCGTGTGCATCTCAATATGGAATGTGATTAATGATGAACTGTGAGAATTTGTTTGGAATGTGTAATGTTGAGTATCATAATGGTTCACCATTTTCTCTCACCATGATCAACTACACAAATTTTGTTAAAATAAAGGGGATTCAATGACCTCTAAATTCCACATTGCTACCTGACTATGCAAACTATGACTTCAAAAAAACATTGCAATTGAAAAGAGCCAAAATGAAGAGACTATTTAATACTATATTTGGAGTATATACACATATATATCCAACTGTGCATAGACTACCAGTATTACACTCAATACTACAAAGATGGGTACATAAGGCTCACTTATTGCTTGCCCTCACTAAAGCTTCCATGCTAATCTAAAAGTTTAGTAGAGAGGAAAATCTTATTTACTTGTTGCAAAAAGTTCAAAGTCAAACCATTTTTTTTTCTTGTCGTCATTGACTCCTCTATCCCATGTGGTGCTGGGTGAGGTTCATCGTCCCCATGTATTGCTAGGTGAGGTTCATCGTCCTTTTGTCTATTGATAATTGTAGATTCCTTTCTTAGTTCTATGGGCAGATTTTGACAAGTGAGAGACCGTATCAATGATTGTAGATTTCTTGTGCTATCCAAAGATTTTCAAGAGCGGGGGACCTTATCAAAGATTTTTTGTGCTATCCAAAGATTGATTATCAAAAGTGGAGGATCTTATCAAAGATTTCTTGTGCTATCCAAAGATTGATTATCAAAAGCGAGGGACCTTATCAAAGATTTATTGTTCTATCCAAAGATTGATTATCAAAAGCAGGGGACCTTATCGATAATTGTAGATTCCCTGTATTGTCCAAAGATTTTCACAAGTGAGACCCTATCAAATATAAACTCTTGACTGTTATAAACTAGATTTTGAAAAGCATTGTCCAATCCTTTAATTATAGACAATGATAAATCCATTGCCTTTGGAGTTGGAAATATGTAAAATAAAATACAAATGCCAAAACAACTATATTTTTCTCGCACCCTAAGTCTCCCATTGACCGTTGAGCGCTAAAGAATAATTTTAAATTGCTTCCAACACCACCTGATATAAAAGCTAGATTATGAGTAACTCTTTCAACTTTAATGCTAGAGGATGCTAGGTATGTTAGATATTGATGGTCACGGTAGGAGTCTCTATTATAGTAGCATAAAAATCAGTGGGCACATGTATAAGCACATAAAAATGATCTTACACATGCACGCTCTATTATAGTAGCACAAAAATCAGTGGGCACATGTATAAGCACATAAAAATGATCTTACACATGGATGCTCTTAATTGTAAGAGAAAAGACACATCATCGTGGCATAAATGTGTTGATAATTCTTTCAAGGAATGTTGAAATATAAATATTAATACCCTCTAAGATACACCCATCATAGATTATATATGATGCCGATTTATCATGGTTTTTTTTCCAAGAGTTGCAGTTTTATTTGTACCCATCACAAGTTATATATGATGCTGATTTATCATGTTTTTTTTTTCCGCAAATTATATTTTACTTAGCCTAATAATTATGGCCCGGTAATTAATGAGGATTTGCTTATGACCGGTAATTAATGAGATGTGTGAAGTCATAAGCCAGGGTGTGTGATTTATATGTTAATCAAGGTTAATAAATCTAAGTATATTTTAGTTTAATTAATTATATTAGAATACAATATAATTATGTTATAACATAATTAATTAAATTATAAGATAATCATTACAAGAGTGGTATTTAAATTAATACCAAAACCCTCTTTGGGATGTGGAATTCCCAAGGGAAAGAGAGGGAAAGCAAATCCTCATTAATTACCGGGCCAGAATTATTAGGCTAAGTAAAATATAATTTGTGGGGGTAATTAATTAGTGAAAACTGATTATCCCTAATGAGGATTAAATCAATAAATACCGAGGAGCGGTATTATAAGAAAATATTGATTAAGTAACTTAATCAATTTATAGGAAATGGAAAAATGTAAATCTTTGGTCAAGCGAGCCTTTGTACTTTATGGTGATGTGGTGCGTCGTGATTGGTCCACATGTCAAGTGGATATTGAGCCACATGTCATGTTCAGAGATAGGTACACAATGGAAACAATGACCAAGGTGGCAAGAGAGATCAATTTCAACCATAGATCCTCGAATGACCCACATAAGCTAAGTATAGTTGGAGCGGGAGAAGGGTCGTTAATTGTCATGCAAGTTGGCGACTCCAAATTAATTAGAGTCGTCGATGTTCCAATCATGAGGGATGTTGGATCTATAGGTTAGATATGTCGAAGTATGATCCAGGTGAATATTGGTGGCCACCCACCTATTCCAACTCGCTCCTCTTGACAATTTTTAGTTCACCACGTTCTTTTGTACTTTGTTGTAATTGTGGGTTCTACATTTCCAGGGATGTATGAATCCCTACACATGTTCCAGGTGGATACTGGTCGCCTCCCACCTAATCTGAATGGCTTATTTTGTATGTTTTCATGTCATCACATCTTTATGTACTTCCAGGGCTGTTTTGGGGCCCTAAACAATGTTTTTTTGGCTTTCCACAATCAAAATATTGAAGGAGTCAGAGTTTGGTGGCGTAATACGTATTTATCAAAAATACCTTTCCAAAGGGCTATCACGTGCCTAAAACAAAGGTCGTATGCAAAAGTTACGACCTTGTGAAGTTGAGGTACCAACTTACCCATAGGGGCCCACATAACTTTTGGTGTTTCATCTCCTATGGTTAGGTTTTTGGATATATAGGGTGTTGGCATTCATGAGTAATGTTAAAGAGGCCTTTGGAGCCTCATTGTAATCATTCTGCTCAGACGGATGCGCGTAGCAGCCACATCTCTTCTCAGAGATAACTACCATCATTCGAGCAAGTTATTTTTAGTTCTGCAGTTTTACAGTTTCAATCTATTTGATTTATTCAATAGAAGATATTGTTCACTAGATATATGTGTTGTTCTCCATATCAATGTGTTTATTGTATTCAATCTGTTAATCAATTCGTTCCACTCATAAATCCATATCAGTGGTATCAGAGCGGTCTTCTCTTCATTTATTTTTCTTCGTGCATGTCCTCGACAAGATCTGGGTACAAGAAGATGGGACTCGAACCAATCGAGCCTTTGCAATATCAGTCGCACCGACCCGAAAACAACCTATGGGGGACAAAAAGAAAGATGATGGAGCAAGATATCATTTTAAAATGTTGCTCGAGGAATCCCTTGCGTGACAAAGGAACAAAATGACGGACAACTTTGCACAGATCCTTCGACAGCTGCCCATAGGAGAAGAATATTCATCAAGCAACCATGAAACCCCCTTCAAGATACAAGTAAATTTTGATATTCCATTATTTGAAGGACTGGTAGATGCAGATGTTGTAGATAAATGATTGAATCTGCTCGAAGGGTATTTTTTGGTCCACAATTTTTTCGATAGGAAAAATATTACTTTTGCACTCCTCAAGGTCGTCCCCCATACTAAGGACTGGTGGGATACTTACTCTGAGCAAAGGGAAATAGAGGAATCTGCAACATTTGTGGTCGCCCCCACATGGGATTCCTTCTGGGATGCCATTAAAGAATAGTACTACCCTGTTGGAAGCTACAAGGACCAATACACCAAATGGACCACCCTCCGTCAGGAAAGGAACCAGACAGTACTAGGTTTCACCAATATTTTCCATACCCTGCGCACCAAATTGGGTATCAAAGACTCTGAGCGTTATCCGGTGCTCAAATACCGCGACTGTTTGCACAAATACATTCAAATAGAAATGGAGTTTCTAGACATTGCCTCATTAGGTACNGACAGGGAAAATATTACTTTTGCACTCCTCAAGGCCATTCCCCATGTTAAGGACTAGTGGGATACTTACTCTGAGCAAAGGGTCATAGAGGAATCTCCAATATTTGTAGTCGTCCCCACATGGGATTCCTTCAGGGATGTCATTAAAGAAAAGTACTACCCTTTTGGAAGCTACGAGAACCAGTACACAAGATGGACCATGCTGCGTCAGGAAAGGGACTAGACAGTAACAAATTTCACCAATATTTTCCATACCCTGCACACCAAATTTGGTATCAAAGACTCTGAACGACATCTGGTGCTCAAATATTGTGGTTGTATGCATAGATACATTCAAACATAAATGGATTTTTTGGACATCGCATCATTAGGTGTGGCTTATAGATGTGCTATCAAGATCGAGCAGAAATTTAAGCAGAAGAGGCAAGATTTTGGATCTGCAAACTCCTCACAAACTATGTAGGGAAAAGGTGGCCCCAACCCAAAAAAGAAGGTGTAGAGAAAATATTGTCTCTCTTAGGACAACTAGTCCAAGCCGCAACCCAATAAGGGTAATGAGAAGATGAAGAAGGACATAGGAAAATGGTGTGAATACCATAAAATCCCTTGGCACAACACCAAAGAATGTTTCTCCAAGAAATCACTAGTGGCCAAGTTGAAAGATTCCAATTCAAAGGTATATTATGACTTCGAATCAAATCCATAGAGTGGGAAGTGGATCATCGATGTCGAACCTAGTGCCACTGTCGCTACCACCAAAGTCCAACCAAGTGAACCAGAAGAACCATAGGAATGGGAATGCCTCTTTCACTCACAGATGTGGTTAAAGGGAACTCCACTTCATTTCATTGTCAATAGGGCACATTAAGAAGAACCCGATTTCAACAGAGGTCATCAAGCGAATGGACCTACCGATAACACCTCACCTGCAACCCTACACCATTGGTTGGATTCTCCAAGGATGAGATCTTCGCGTCAACCAACAGTGTTGTCTGCCCTACAACATCAAGCCCTTCAAAGATGAGGTATTGTGTGATATTTATCCTCTTGAATTTTGTGATGTTCTTTTAGGCCAACCATATTTGTGGAAGCGACATGTTGTGTATGATTCTATACCCCACAGTGTTATTATTACTTTGGGTAGACAATTGTACATGATACCAGAGGTAGTGTTACCTACCATTATTTCTTTAATCTCTGATAAGTAATGTAGTAAGGTCATTTCATAGACCAGGAAGTTCGTCTTTTTTTTGATCCATGCTCACAGTAAGAAGAAGGTCGTCACCACATCTATGACCTTTACACAGAGACTTTCTTTGTAGCACAAGCAAGTGGATGGGATTGTGGAAGAGTACATAGACATATTCTCCTCACCCACCAGGGTACCGACACACTGCTAAGTCAAGCATCCAATTTATCTAACCCTCAGTGCCCCACTGCCTAATGGACCAATTATCATCGCTCGCTGATGGAAAATGATGAAATCAAGCTCCCTGTCCAAGATTTTCTTCAAAAGGGGTACATCCGACCTAGGTCCTACCCTTGAGGAAGCCTAATTGTGCTGGTGCAGAAGAAAGACAGGACCTGGCAGCTCTGTATTGATTACATAGCACTAAACAAAATCATAGTTAGGAATAGGTACCCAATTCCCTGAATTGATGACCTTCTTGGCAAACTCAAGGGGGAAAATTTCTTCAGCAAGATTGACCTAAAGTATGTATACCACCAGGTTCCCATCGAACTAACTAATGTATGGAAGACAACTTTGGTCATGCCCTTTCTCTTAACAAATGCACCAATAAGTTTCATGATATTGATGGATAATGTATTGAGACACTTCACCAACTCTTTTGTGGTGGTATACTTTGATGACATCCTCATCTTCAAAAAAACTTGGGAGGATCACATGCAGCATATTCAATAGGTTTTGGGCACTCTGCAACAACACAATATATATGCCAACTTGGAAAAAGGCTCCTTTGGCATGAATAGGGTTCAATACTTGGGCTACATTGTTGATGAGCATGGGGTACCTGTGGATCTAGCCAATATCCAAGTCATTCGTGACTAGCTAGCCCCGATCACACTAACCGAGCTTCAATGCTTCTTGGGACTTGCTAACTTCTACTGGAGTTTCATGTTAGGATTATCCCATATTGCATGGGCCCTCAGCCAAGTAACCAAGGGTGGTGGCAAAGAAAAGTTCGCATGGGGGAAGACACAACAATGATCATTTGATAATCTAAAGCATCGATTGTGCTCAGCTCCAATACTCTCCTTAGCTGATCTGCAACAATCGTTCAAGATTGAGACTGTTGCCTCCGATTATGTTGTCGGTGCAGTTCTCACTCAACATGGTCATCTAGTTTCATACCATAGTGAGACACTCTCAGACACTATTTGGAAATACCCCAACTATGACAAAGAAATGTATTCCATTGTGCAAGCCTGTCGTCAATGGAAACATTGCATTCAAGGAAAGGAGACAATCATCCACAATGATCACAAGCCTCTACAGTTCATAAAGACATAAGGGAAGTTTTAGAAGAACCACCATCAAAAGTGGTCCACATACCTACAACAATTCCATCTCAACATCAACTATAAAAGAGGGAGAACAAATCATGTCACTGACTGCCTCAGTTGCCCTCTTTTTGTTGCATTCACCACAATGCTCCATTCCTATGGGAATGAGGCATCTGAGTGGCCCCAA
>JASDQU010107000.1:21722-60891 GCA_032191745.1 Picea mariana | reverse complement strand
AAAAAAAAATCACAAAACTAAAACCCTGCCAACATGCATAGATAGAAAGCAGAAGAGATTACTCCACTTAGATGAATGGTAGGGGCATCACCCAATAAAAGATAATAAGAATCAAAGCACTAGTTAGGCAATGGACCCATCCGTATTTCCTTATATAAAAAATATAACCAAACAATAACTCTAAAACACCCAATTCTTGACTACTCTTAAACTTGGCAAGCAGTGAAATTAGCTCGCTTCCAAACCCTAGTCAATGTTGCCATCTCCCTTACATTGTCACCCTCTCCAATCTTGCTTTTAGTAAAATTTTTGCCATGTTACATAGTTAAACCCCCTTACCCACCTAATACGAGGTAATATATATATTTTTTAAGTTATTTTCCTTTATTCAAACCCCAATATTATATATTTTTTAAAAGTTATTTTCCTTTATTCAAACCTCAATATGAACGCACTTGCTAGGATATTGCATTACTTTGTTCATGTGTTCATTGCTTCACGATGTGGTCGGTTTGCAGCACTTCTTTCATGTGCTCATTGCCTTTTCATGTGGTGGGTTGTTTAGCTAGATTACTTTTCCACAGATTATATTAGAGATTTGCTCACCACCAGAACAGAGCCCAGCCAAATTAGTATTACTTGATTTATTATTGAATGGCTAGATGGGATTGATTTCCACCTTGTAGCCTGTATGTTTGCTGGATGGGATTGATATCTACCTTTTAGACTGTATGTTTGGAATTGTGGCTTGTACGATAAAGAAGATGAAACTGGTTTAGACTTTATGTTTGGAACTTTGACCTTAACGGTAAAGAATAGGCAACGATATATCTGCATCATACTTATAATTTCATTGACCAGACTGCATCTGACTGACTAACATTTCACAGGATCATATATCAATCAATTATTATTTCAGGTTATAGGTATTGGAACAAATTCGATAATATGAAAATTATCCACTTCTGAAAAACCTGGTCGCAAATTTTGAAGGGTGGATTATTTTTCTGATATTGCACTATGATTGTATTTGATATGAATGACTTCGAAACGTTCAAATTATTAGTAAATTTAATTAAGCCGAAAGGCCTACACCTATTGACAATGGGCACAATTAATGATTTTTTAACTTTATTTAACCTTAAACCCTAATCTGATGGCTATGCATTGAAGATGCTGGCATATTCTTAGTTGTCCTCCAAAATCAATGGTCAGATTTATTGTTCATAACTTTCTTGCATTTATCAAGACATCTGTTAACATGTTTACTTTTTAACATTTACCTAATCACATTAAAAAATCACTGTAAGAATATGTAATTGCCACATTCCATTTATCTCTCTAATGCAACCAAACATTTCATATTATCACAGACAGATTACAGCAGACGTTTTATATTGGGGCACACGTTCTCAGCGGATACCTTTCGACGTTCTCAGCAGCGAGGTAACGATTGTGCTAGTTCTAACTCTTTCATATTCTCAATTCAGTTAATGTGAATTTAATAGATTATTTACTATAGTAGATTATTTACTGAATTAGAGATTTTCATGGACTTGGTGTCAATTAGAGTTTTCTTTAACTAGTAGCCTGATTTTTACTACGTTTTTAGGGTTTTTTTAAACTATATACCGGATTTTTACTGCGTTGAAAATTTTACCAACCACAACGAAAACCTCGAAAACCTCTTTTTAAGCGTTCACCAACCACGAGTTAGACTATGCTATTCACCTTACACTGAAGGAAGCACGTGAACGAAAAAGGAAGCACGTGAACGAAAAGGCCGACCACAAGCGCTGGTGCGGATTGGATGTTGGAGAATACCATCTTCCATGAAACGCAATGAAATACAGTTCAAAATATTCGAAATATGACATTTTACACCATTCCATAAGTGACTTTGAAGTATAAGTCACATAGATCCAGCTGCCAATATACTTCAACTAGTTCTTTCTCTCCAATATTTGAAAAAAACAAAAATAGCTCCACTCTCCCACAACTCCTGGGGTTGGACAGGTATCAGAACAGAAAATATACTTCTAGATCTTTGACGTGTTCGAAAACCAAATTTCGACCTGTGAACCTCACGCACTGTGATATCCAATATGGCACTACGCAATGTGATATCCATACAATACGCAGCTGTGATATCCAATATGGCTACTGTTCAGATACTGAATCCATAAACAATTAAGCCCTCCATCCATTTATACATGGACTTACGTTTTTTAACGGATAGTCTTGTTCTACACAAATTACATTGTGTTTTGGACCAATTCTATGGAGTATTCATGGATTTTTTTTAGAACACTGATCTTGATAGATTGTGCGCTTCGGGCTTTCTGCTGTTTTACTGTGGTTTGTTTGATAGAGAAATAGTGGATATATATAATATTATAATAAATATTATTATTTTTATAAAGTCTTGCTTAATTGTTTTATATTTTAAATCTGGTCATGTAAATATGAAACAAATCACAATTTTATGTTTTTTAAATTACATTTTTTAATGTAGAAATGGATTCGGCCTTTTGGAAAACCCTTCCTGCATTAGTAGTATACAGAAATAACCACTCAAATCTGCAGATCCAATAATTTTGAGTTGGGAAAAACTAAACATAAAATATTGTTGAAAAATAACCAAAACATAAGGTTTTTTGGTAAAAAAAAAATAATCTTAAATTTTTTATTTCATTTATATATGTATTAAATAATGTTTTAAGTGTGGATATACCTTGTTACCCCTGATATTGTATCAAGTTTTATGATTTTCATGTCATTGAGTTGCTAGTTCCATAGATCTTTTGATGGATTTAGAGAGATACACTTTCATTGAGCTTCTTTTCTTTTTGGCATTGAAGATCTTTGGCTTATGAGCTTCACTTCTCTTCCTTGGGGATTATGCTTACTCGTTAGATGGTCTTCTCACATTTTCACATTTGATTGTTATGGAGCATGCTATCTCATTATGGTGTGGTTTTGGTATACTAGTTTATCTTGGTGATGTTACACCTTCTCCATGGTTGATGGTTCTAGCCCCCCAAGTGGTTAGACGATGTTGTTAGGGGGTAGATGTTTCGTGATGTTGTTGGAGCTTCCTAGTGACTTTTTACATGGTGATGTTGTATTATTGGTGTCACTAGGAAGGGGTGTTCTACATGGTCCTTTTCTTATTGTTTTCTGTGGGTGATGGAACATATTTGACGAAGTTATCACTTTTCCTATGTTTTTTTCTATGATATGAAGTTGTGATGGGATTTGCCTAGGTGACTTAACATTATAACATTTGCTAGACATCGCTTAGGGGGGGACGTATATTTAATGAGGTATGTACTCTTATTGATGTGTAATTTCCTAAGCTTGAGTTAAGGGGGCAAAGGGGCACGGGGAGATTATGCATGAGAATTTATGTTGATCTAGCCTTTTCCTAAGGTTGGATGGTATTATTTGATGTAATGATTACTTTTTTGCAAGGCACCCTAGTTTGATCCTTATGTTTTGTTGTTATCATGTGGGAGTTTTACTATGGAAAACATACTTTATTTGCACGGTACATCACCTTGATGGAGTGCACCCCCTCATTGGCACACATATTTATGGTGATTTAATCATGGAGTGATTAATTGGATGAGGACTATGGTTATTAACCTTTTTTCACACATGTTTAGGATGATTTAATAATTATAGTGGCTTTTGGACTCTATGTTGACCACTTGGAGGCTAATTGCTTGAGCGCCCTACTTCACATTGCAACTTTTTACACTTCAAGGGGTTTGTTTGGATGAATTTTATGGGTTTTGATGGAGTGCCCCTATCTTTGGCACACTTTTCAAGTCATGCATTTATATTTTATTGTTGTTGGAGAGCATTGCACACTTCTCTAGGGCCCACTCTCTTTGGGTAGGTTAGCATCATGAGAGAGACATTATGGGAGAGAATTATATTAATGAGGGGTGTAACCACTTTGGCACACCTCTCTAGGTCACCTCCTTATTGTGCACATGGTATTGAGAAATTAGTTAACGGCTTTGGAAAACAGCACATGGTTTTGGAAAGCATATTGTTTAGGGTAACCACTTTGACATTGCTTCCTATGGAGCACTTCATAGGGCTATTATTTTATTGATTGTGGGTGGTTGAGGTGGTTACATGGCACAATATTCTAGGGCACACCTCTCCTAGTTTATCTCTCATCATTATTGCATAGATATTTCAGCCACACTTGGCATCATTTAACCTTTGCTGGAAAGAGCCCTCACCTCTTTGAATTGGTATGAATATTGTTTTATTAGAAGGTTGTTGTGGAAGAGTTTTCTTGGAATGCATGTTTCTCTTACAGGGCCACATGTGTGGCTTTTGTATGCATGTAATTGGTCTCCTTTTCTATTTCTAGAGCTTCTTCTTGGAGGGTGCACATGTGGAGATTAACATATTTCTATTTCGACAAGTGATTACTTGAGGATTATTGTTTTATTGTATTTGCATGCAAGCACATTGGAGAGTTCATTTAGTGAGTTCTCCTAGGTAGAACTTGGAACATATGCCATCCTTAGGGAATCCTCCTCTTGAGTTGGAGAAGAGCCCATGAAAATACCTATGGGTGTGGTGTTTATTTTTAATTAAATAAAATTCAACTTACTACCATTGTTGGAACTTTGCAACATGTTGTGACTATGTTTGTAATAGAGGAAAAGTTTGTAAAGAAGAAACAATGGATTATGTTATGAATCATGCAGAATTTTATAGCCTTCATTATGATATTTATTTTACTCTCATTTTAGAATCAAAATATCTTAAATTAATTTAACAAAATCACAATTGAAATTCCTTGTGCTCAATTTGTAAGCAAAACCTAAATTGATCATTATTTATACATTGTTACCCTCCTCGACTCTAACCTAGGAAAAAATTATGAAAATGCCAACATGCATATATATAGAGTGGAAGATATCACTCCATTGATATAAGGGGTAGGGGCATCAATCCACTATAAATGAAAATAATAAAATCACTAGTTGGAATACAGACCCACCCATACTTCCATCGAGAAACCCCAACCAAAGGAGGCAAAGTAGAACAATGACCCTTAAAAATGCATGATAATATCGATGGATAATAATAATCTTGGCATGAATCAAGATAGCTCCTGAGTCTACTTCCAAACCCTTGCCTACGTTTTTTCCCTCCACTAACTCTATCACCCTCCCTAATGTTGCTTCTAGCAAAAAGAGTTCACAAAACTAGGAGTCTGCCAACATGCATAGATAGAGAGAAGAAGAGCTTACTCCATTGAGATGAGGGGTCAAGACATCACTCAACCAAAGATGATAGGAATTAAATCACTATCTAGGTTGCAAACCCACCCTTACTTCCACATAAAAACCCAAATAAAAGGAAATAGAATTGAATAATGACCCTAAGAAACACCCAATACTATCATCAACTAACCCTAATCTTGGATGGCTCTCAAGCTATCTCCTGAGTTTACTTCCAAACCCTCATTGACATGGACACATCCCGTGACATTGCTATGCTCCCTAGTCTTACTTCTAGCAAAAATGCAATAAATAAAATTCCCTAATACTTATATCATCATGTTACATAGTTAAACCCCATTTCCCCCTTGCAATGTTGAAATATATTTTTTAGGCTTTTCCTTTATTCAAATTCCCAATATGAACGCACATGATAGGATATTTCCTAGTCAGACACCCCCTCACCTACCCTATGTTGATTATAGATGATTTTTAGTATTCCCTCCCTTATTTCCTAAGTTGAAAAAAGAGCTTGAGTTTCCCTCTAATATTTTCTCCTTTCGTGTTAATGTTGTCCCTTTGTGGAAATATGTGTAGGCTTTAAATTTCATTTATTTCTATGGTATTTGGAATGGTTGATAGTAGTGGTGCTATTTTTCCGTGGAAACGATGTTGGAATGCATTTTTTTTTTCTTTTGTCTTGAGCTATTCTATGGCTATGTGGAAAAGATTGAATAAGAATATTGCTTTCTTATTAGGTTTGAAAAAAAATGTCATATTGCTTGCATTCACCTTTCAACTATTTGGAGTCATTGGATGATTTTGCACATGGTTATTGTTTCTCTACTTGTCCCTCTCTTAATTGTATATTTTTTTGTGATCTCTTGCTTTCACCATTGCCATGCTTGTCAATGTTGGCCCTCTACTTGATGTTGTGTGGTCTCCTTGAATTCACTCTTGTACTTTCTAGAATGTTTCTAGTAGTGAGCCTATTCTTTGTTTCTAGTGGTGGGGATGTTCTTGTGTGGAAAAGGTATTGGTTCTTTTTAAAGTTCAATGAAAGTGTGTACTATCTTATTTGCATTCATCATTCTTCTCTCTAAGAAAGTCAATCACAATGATATTGTTGTTCTATAGTAAGAATAACATTATTGTTCTATGGCGAGGGTGATGTTATTAATGTAAAGCATCTACCTACATTCATTTTTCTTCTCAATATTTACTTTTTAAATTTTATTTCATCTTTTATTATGATAATTAGATTAAAACCAAATCCTATTAATCGAAGAGATTGTTGTTCCTCCATTGAAATTCAAATCTCCTCCTAAAATATCATATTATCATTACACTTAATTAGCTTCTACTACCATCAGCATCCCTATTTCATAGAAACTATTCAAAACGAAAAACATGTGTAGGTGAACAGATTAATAAACTACCCACTAAGAAAAAGCCAAATTAATAAACCGTCCAATAAGAAAAGACCACTTTATGCCCATTATGGTACATTTCTATATCTTTCGAAAGGTCACGAGATATTAATCACCACTTTATGTGGAACACCATATCTACTAAGTTCCATTTTCTGTGTCAGCTAGATGACTGTTCCGCATTGTCTTATTTCCATGCATTCATGTGTTCATTATGTTCCACGTTCTCTTATTTCTATCCATTACTTTGTTTATGTGTTCATTGCTTCACGACTTAATTGCTTCACAACGAAATCACAAATAGATTAATGTTATTGATATTTCAGATTAAACTAGTATAGTTCACCATTAAGATATTTGTGCATCTTATTACAAATATAACTCTACAATATGTTGGAATTTTCAGATATGCTTAGGAATTTCTGAAATTTTATCTTTGAATAATTCTGTCATAATATGTAAACATTATACATATTATATTATAAGTAAATATTATATTATGAAGTGTCCATAATAAATTAATAATATTAAGTTCCACCTATATGTAAAGTTTCATATTAAAAACCATCTATTAAAATTCAATATGTAAATTCAATATTTACATATGTTTTTTTTTAATAATATATATTATAGTAATGTGAATTTACATATGTTTTTTTTTAATAATATATATTATAGTAATGTTCATTGATGTTCATCTCTTACTTGTAGTTTTAAGTTCATATTTACATGATCTACAATGCAAACCACCTTCCATTCTTACATATAATTTTAGTCTTACATGTAATTTTAGGTTCATATTTATATGATCTACAATGCAAACCACCTTTTGTGCATCACTAAGCTAAAGTTGGAGAAAAACCTACATTCAATTTAAATAGTTATGAGCTCTAAAGCTAAGATGAATAAGGAAATATGTCTCCCTAAAAAGTTATAAAGGTTAAATTTGAATGAACAATGGAGGTTGCCCGAAATAATTATAAAGATTAAAGGATTCAATTACATTAAAGTAATTACTGATTTTAAAAATATCTTTTAATATGTTACATTGGTTTAGTGGTTGGGATGAGGTGTTAGCATGTAAGCAATCCAGGTTCAAACCTCAATTGGTGTAGAGAACTTAAGTATGTCCGTGAGGAGAGAAAATACCAGATACTTATCATATTTCCACAACAAGATAAATAAAAGTCTTTTATTACTCCACATGACAACAAGATTGATAAAATCCTCTTATGGTGTATACAACCCAACATATTACACAACAAAATAACTAAAAGACTTCATGTTACAACACATGAAAACAAAATAGATAAGACCATTGTTGGCATTTCACAACATGCTCTGACCACCTTAGTAATAGAGGCAAAGTCTGTAAAGAGGAAGCAATGAATTATGTTATAAATCTCGTAGAATTTTATAGCCTTCATTCTTATATTTATTTTACTCTCATATCAAAATCAAAATATCTTAAATTACTTTAACAAAATCACAATTTGCAAGTCCTTATGCTCAACTTGCAAACATAACCTAAAATGATGACCTCTCTGCCTATTATCCCACATGTGTAGAATATTGAATTAATTATGTTGGAATCTCTGCACTCGACTGCTCTCAAATACTTCATTTGCAGGCCCAAAATATCCTTTAAACGCAGTTTTGGTTCCTCTGTTAACACACTAGTTTTCACTTCGATTTAAAACATGCTAGGAACTTAATCTAATCCCTCTTTGGATTGGCGCTAGATCCTTTATCTTCCACGTGACCCGCCATATAACCTTGTACTGAAATTTTACGCCAACATTTGCAATGTCACCTCTTTTGTATGAGTGCTTATCGTTATAAGACCTCGAGCTATGACCAAGTGCTATTAAATTAATTCCCCACCATCAATTTGGCTTTAATCAAAAGGTCTAGATATTATCTCACTATGATATGGATCACCTTCTAAATGAATGGTTGTGATTTAATCATGACTTGATCCAATGGTCAGATCTGAGTCTCAGACTTCCCTCTTCAGACTCATAATGGCCGCAACACTTTGACGTCATACTCTGATGGATTTCTCCACTCCAAATGCCTGGACTACTCCTTTCAGACTCTGAACGTCTGAACAATATCCACCGTCGCTCGTCCAAGATCCACGACGAAAACTCTTTAATTTTCTCTTTTTCTACACCAAACCTTCATCAGATGAATGACATGTGTCTTCCACGTGTCAGATTCTCATTCATGGATCAAACGACCACATATCCCTTCACATTTGTTGATTTCAATTGTCACATTCTTTTTTCGTTGTCATGTGTCCTTCTCATCATTGTCAATCTATTACACTTTGAATAGATCTTGACCGTTAGTCAGACTATATCTTTCAAAGTATTCCTCCATCCAGGTACTCTGATAGTCCCATTTTGATGAATAATAATTTACCGCCAAGTGTCACTTTTGTAGCATTGATTTAAATTACTTCGAATATATATGGAGTGTATGTCGGAGTCTCCCTTCCACCAATCTAAACTATTGTTTAACAAGTCTGAATCATTTAGTTCTAATAGACACTGCCACATGTCTTCTCTAGATATATCAATCCGGATCACTCTGAATTAATCTTCATTGTCGGTCGGGCCATCTTCCTTCACCATTCATCTATCTTTCCCAATCAATATCAGTCATTGATCAGACTACTCGTATCAGATTACTTCTCCAATTATTCACTCCGATACGTAGACTGTGAATGTCTCTAAACAAATTGTATCAAACTCCAAATCTAGGATAAACGTTGAGCATCGTTGATCTAGACTATTAACAATCATGATTGCCTCTGGGTTTCAGAACTTAAGTTAGTCCGAAAGACTATTTATCTCAGTTTTTGATCCTTCCAATGATCAACGATCATGATTGGATCTTCTCTCCTTTCTAATTCTAATCGTAGTTGTCCAAACTTAAACTCATAAATGAAGTCCTAGTCCGACAAATCAATGATCACAATTACTCCATTGTCTCGATCCAATAGTCACTATTCATCGACCCCTGCAAAACTATTCGACTCTGTTCTTTGAAGGTTTTTGACTCAACCTTTGACTTGCCTGTGCACAGAGTTGGATTCTAACTCTATCTATCCTTGATTCTGCTCCAATTCGTTGTCAACTCAACCCAGCCAATCCATAATCAGATTCTTCGATCCTTCCTTCTCTGAATTGAGGGTTTCTAATACAACTTAACCTTTAAATGTGAAAACACGATTATGAAGAGTGTAATATGAATTGTAATTACTCAACACAAGCAAACTCACATAATGGAATGGATATTTGATTTCAATAGTGATCAAGACAACCCTCAAACAGAAAGAATTATATTTATAAATCTTTGTACATAATTTTATACAAGGCTCTCAACCTTCCATCCTGGTTTACATTCAATTCGCCTTTACTTGACCTTTGGCCACACTTGGCCTTCACTCACACTCTTCCTATTCTCTATCTCTTCCTATACACCCTTCTATTGCCCACAGTCTTGGAAATTTAATTACAAAGGATGTTGATACCAAAATTTGGTTCAGATCCTAAAAATCCTCACTCAATAAATCTCTAAGATCCTTTAGATCCACAAAATCCTCAAGAGATATATAGATTACTCTAAGATGTCTCTAAATATTACAAACTCTCAAGATCTGCTTACAAGGAAGATTCAATTACATATTAATCAATCTCAACTCAACAACTTTTATCCTATGCAATTCTTCTATATTCCATAAAACATAAAAATTACAATAATTTCAACTTAGGGAATCCACTCTCTTACTATTTCAAAGACCCCCTAGGTCTAGTCAAACAAGGTTGTTTCAGAGACAAAATGCTCCTGCATCAACCTCCCAGGATTAAATGTTTCATGATATCCTGATCATGATTCTTTATTTGTTGGAGTCCTCCTGGATCCCAAACCTTATGTTGTTGCTCACTTGCCTTGTTGCCTTGATTCTGCCTTGTTGTTCCCTACATCCTTCCATGATCCCATACTTTACTCTGTTGTTTTGCAACATCTTTGATTCCTTTAGTAAGTTGTACTGGCATGTTGTTCATCTTCTTCTGGTATTTCCACTTGGAAATATTTATCAAATGCTTCCATAACTCCTCAATGTTTAGTCTTGTCCTATGTTGGTACACACCATTGTTGCAATTTGTGTGCTGCAAATTATTACAAAAAATTTATATGGTTGTTTCCATTTCTTGTTCTTCACATCTTTGTCTATCCTTAGATTCTTGAGAATAAATCTCACTAAGTAAAAACTTATGCAAAAAATATTGCATATCCTTAAGTTGCATGCTTAGTCTACATGATTGCTCCATCAAATTTTGTTCTTGGAATTTATTAAAATGACAAATTTGATGCAAACATTTTATACCTCTTTTTAAGGATTCCTCCATGATCGTACACCAATGATATTCAACACCATCCTCATACACTATCATTTCTTCTTTGGCCAGTTCCATACTTGAATCATTATACCCTTCCATAGCCCAATTTAAAATTCTATGTACTTCATCATTGGCATCTTGTAAATATGCATAAATTCCTCTTTTATAGTTTTCAAGAGAAAATGCTATCTCTTCCTTGGACATGAAAAAATTTGGAATATGTCTCTCTCTTATGCCTTCATAAGTAAATTCATCATCGCCTTTGTCCTTTATGGCAACTTCTGGTGGTTTCCTATCTTCATAACCTGCAAGTCCTGTAATCACACACAACTCATTTGTTTTAAAAGCATGATATTCTTCAGTCTCTTTAGATGCTTCTAGCATCCTCTCCTTATCCAAGCTCTCCATGAGGTCTGCAATCTGTACCTCATCTTCCTCTCCAAGCATCACTCCCTTCTCAGGTTCACAAAAGTGAACTACTAGTCTTGTTTCCAAGGAATTTTGTACTTAGCTTCTTTGATTTCTTGTTCTCTAATCTAAGCATCCAATATGCACTTCAACTTCACCTACAACATATGCCATTTCACCTTTCTCTTCCTCAGTATCCAACCATATATCTAGTATTATTCACTTTTTGGTAGTAGCTTCATCACTATACTGAATCTTTCCTTTACCTTAGTAAATTCTCTGTCAATATCCTATTGACTCATTTTTTCTACCAACTTATTTGGAATCCTCTTTCCTCGTGCTTTAGCTTATCTTTGAACCCATGTCATGACCATCGGTCTTCTCCAGATCTATCAATCCAAGTCACTCTGAATTAGTCTTCATCATTGGTCGGACCATCTTCCTTCACTGTTGATCTATCTTTCTCGATCAATATCAATCATTGATGAGACAGCTCCTATTAGAGTACTTCTCCAGTTATGCATTCTAATACATAGACTCCGAAGGTCTCTAAACAAATTGTATCGGACTCTGAAGCCAGGATAAATGTTGCGCTTCATTGATATGGACTATTAACAGTCACGATCACCTCTGGGTTTTGGAACTTAAGCCATTCTGAAAGAATATTGATCTCAGTCATTGATCCTTCCAATGATCCACGGTCATGATTGGATATTCTCTTCTCTGTGATTCTAATCATGGTCATCCAAACTTAAACTCACGAATGAAGTCCTGGTCCCATAAATCGATGATCGTGATCACTCCCTCGTCTCGATCCAATAGTCATTGTTCATCGACACCTGCAAAACTATTCAACTATGTTCTTTGAATGTTTTTGACTCAACCTTTGACTCGTTTGCGCACATAGTTGGATTATAACTCTATTTATCCTCGATTCCGCTCCAATTTGTTGTCAACTCGACCCAGTCAATCCTTAATCAGATTCTCCGATCCTTCCTTATTTGAATTGAGGATTTTTTATACAAATTTACCTAGAAACTTGCAAACATGATTCTGAAGAGTCTGATATGAATTGTAATTACTCAACACAAGAAAACTCACACGATGGAAGGGATATTCGATTTCAACAGTGACATAGAGATCCCTCAAACATAAAGAATTATATTTATAAATTTTGTACACAAGTTTATACAATGATCTTAGCCTTCTTGCCTGATTTACATTCAGTTGTCCTTTACTTGACCTTTGGCCACTATTGGCCTTCACTCACACTCTTTCTATTCTCTGTCTCTGCATATACACCCTTCTATTGCTCGTAGTCTTACAAATTTAATTACAAAGGATGTTGGTCCAGAATTTGGTTCAGATGCTAAAAATCATCACCCAACAAATCTCTAGGATCCTTTAGATCCACAAAATCCTCAAGAGATCTATACCTCACTTTAAGATCTGTCTAAATATTACAAATTCTTGAGATCTTCTTACAAGGCAGATTCGATTACATATTAATCAATCTCAACTCAACAATTTTTATCCTATGTAATTCTTCTATATTCAAATAAAACATAAAAATTACAATAATTTAAACTTAGGGAACACACTCCCTTAGTAATTCAAATACCCCCCTAGGTCTAGTAAAAAAGGTTGTTTTGGAGACAAAATGCTCCTGCATCATAAGCTAGTCATTAACTATACATTGTTACCCTCGTTGACTCTAACCTCAAACAAAATAAGGAAAATTCCAGCATGCATAGATATAGAGTGGGAGATCTTAATCCATTGATATAAGGGGTAGGTGCATCACTCAACTAGAGATGATAAGAACCAAAACACTAGTTGGACATCAGACCTACCCCTACTTCCATCAAGAAACCCCAACCAAAGGAAGCAAAGTAGAACAATGACCCTAAAACACACACAATACTATCGATGGATACTCTTAATCTTGGCAACACTTAAGCTAGCTCATGAGTCTAATTCCAAACCCTTGCGGATGTTGTTTCCCTCCCATGACGTTATCACTCTCCCCATTGTTGCTTCTATTAAAAAGAGTTCGCAAAACTAGGAGCTGACCAACATGCATAGATAGAAAGTAGAAGAGTTTACTCCACTGAGATGAGGGGTCAAGACATCACTCAAACAATGATGACATGAATTAAATCACTATCTAGGCAGTAGACCCACTCCTACTTCCACATATAAATCCCAAGCAAGGGAAATAGAATTGAATAATGACCCTAAAAAACACCCAAATATCATCATTAACTAACCCTCAACTTGGAAGGCACTCAAGCTATCTCCTAAGTCTGATTCCAAACCCTCGTTGACATTATCACCTTCCTTGACATTTCTATGTTCCCAAATTTTACTTCTAGCAAAAATGCAATAAGCAAAACCCTAATACATACCATGTTACATAGTTAAACCCCCTTTCCCCCTTAGTATTGGGCAATATATTTTTTAGGTTTTTTCCTTTATCCAAACCCCCAATATGAATGCACATGATATAATATTGATAGAATTTGTAGGATTTTACTTTCATTTACTCCAATGGTGTTTGCAATGGTTGATAGTAGTGGTGTTATTGTTGTGTGGAAATGATGTTGGATTTCATTTTTTGTTTTGTCGTGGACTATCCTTTGGCTATGTGGAAAACATGGAATGAGAATTTAACTTTCTTGTTAGGTTTGAAAAAAAGTGGTATCTTTCTTGCATTCACCTTTCAACTATTTGGAGTCATTGGGGGGTGATTTTGTGCATGGTTATCATTGCTCTACTTGTCACCCTCTTAATTGCATTTTTTTGTGTTCTCTTGCATTCACCATTGTTGTGCTTGTCAATGTTGGAGGGGCTATTCATGGTTGCTAGTGATGGGATGTTCTTGTGTGGAAAAGGTATTAGGTCCTTTTAAAATTAAATGGAAATGTGTACTCTCTTATTTACATTCATCCTTCTTCTCTCTAAGAGGGTCAATCACACTTGCATTATTGTTGTCTGTTATTGGTGTGGTGCTTCTTCTTATATTCATTTTTCTTATCAATATTTATTTTCTAAATTTTATTTCATCTTTATTAAAATAAATGTTTAGGTTAACCAAATTCTAAATTCTCTTAATTCATAAAACTTCTAAATTTTATTTCATCTTTATTAAAATGTTTAGGTTAACTAAATTCTAAATTCTCTTAATCAATAAAGCTAAAAGATTGCTGACACCCCATAGAAATTTAAATATCCTCATAAATTATCATCTTATGATGCCTAAGATACACTTAATTATCTTCTACTACAACTATTTCATAGAAACTATTCAAAAACAACTATTTCATACAAACTAATCAAAAGCAAAAATGGGCTGGTGAACAAATTAATAAGCCACCCACCGACAAATGGCCACTTAATGTCAATTACAGGATAATAACAAGCACTTTATGTGGAACACCATATCTACGAAGTTCCATTTTCTGTGTCAACTAGATGACTGTCCCGCCTTGTCTTATTTCCATGCATCACTTTGTTCATGTGTTCATTATGTTCCACGTTCTCTTATCCATCCATTACGTTGTTCATGCGTTCATTGCTTCACGGCGTGATCGGTTTGCATTACTGCTTGCATGTGCTCATTGCCTTCTGGTGGGCTCGCTTGTTTTGATGGATTACGTTTCAGCAATTTGTTTTGAAGAGAGCCCAGCCAAATCAGTATTACTTAACTTAATTTACAGATTACCTTATCCTTATCAGAGATTTGCTTTGAAGATAACCCAGCCAAATTAGTATTACTTTATTTATTATTGAATGGCTAGATGGGATTGATATCCACCTTGTAGACTGTATGTTGGTTAGATGGGATTTGCTACCCACCTTGTAGACTGTATGTTTGGAACTGTGTGTTGTACGATGAAGAAGATGAAACTGGTTTAGACTTTATGTTTGGAACTTTGACCTTAGCGGTGAAAAAGATGAAACGATGCACTTGGCCTATTATAAAATCTTCATCGTACTTACAATTTCATTGACCAGACTGCATCGGAATGACTAACATTTCAGCGGCTCATATCAATCAATTATCATTTCAGGTCATAGTTATTGGAACAAATTCCATAATCTGACAATTATCAACTTCTTAAAAATCTGGTCCCAAATTTCGGTTTCATGTTCTATATGAACGACTTCAATTGAAATATTAATATTCAGCTTACACTGACGGAAGCGCGTGAATGAAAAAGCCGCCCACAAGCTTTGGATGTTGAATGAAAAAGCCGCCCATGAAGCGCAATGAAATACAGTTCAAAATATTCAAAATATGACTTTTTACCTCTAGATCTTTGACGTGTTCGAAAACCAAATTTCGACCTGTGAACCTCACGCACTGTGATATCCAATATGGCACTACGCTACTGAATCCATAAACAATTAAGCCCTCCACCCATTTCTAACGGATAGTCTTGTTCTACACAAATTACATTGTGTTTTGGACCAATTCTATGGAGTATTCGGATTTTTTAAGAACAATGATCTTGATAGATGGTATGCTTCGGGCTTGCTGCAGTTTTACTGTGGTTTGTTTGATAGAGAAATAGTGGATATATATAATATTGAGAATATTATAATGAATATTATTATTTTTATAAGGATTTGTTTAACTGTTTTATATTTTGGTTTTTTTTTGTCAGAATCTAGTTATGTAAATTTGCACCAAATCACAATTCTCTGTTGTTTAAATTGCATTTCTTAAGCCAAAAATGGATTCAGCCTCTTGGTAAACTCATGGGGCACTAAGAGTATACAGAATTAACCACTTAAATCTGCATATCCAAMAATTTTTAGCTAGGAAAAACTAAACATAAAATATTGCTGAAAAAGGGCCAAATGTTTTTTTTTTTTTTTAAATGTTATTTTTTTTAGATAATGTTTAAATGTGGATATACCTTGTTACACCTGCTATTGTATCAAGTTTTATGATTTTCATGTCATTGAGTTGCTAGTTCCATAGATCTTTTGATGGACTTCGAGAGAAACACTTTCATTGAGCTTCTTTTCTTTTGACATTGAAGATCTTTGGCTTGAGGAGCTTCCGTTCTCCTCCTTGGGGATTATGCTTACTGGTTAGATGGTCTTCTCACATGTGCTTTCCGATTAATCAACCCTTGGTTTCACATTTGATTGTTATGGAGCATCTTATCTCATCATGGTGTGGTTTTGGTATACTAGTTTATCTTGGTGATGTTACACCATGTCCATGGTTGATGGTTCTAGCCCCCCAAGTGGTTAGACAATGTTGATAGGGGGTAGATGTTTCATGATGTTGTTGGAGCTTCCTAGTGACTTTTTAAATGACGATGTTGTATTATTGGTGTCACTTGGAAGGGGTGTTCTACATGGTCCTTTTCTTATTGTTTTGTATGTGTGATGGACCATATTTGATGAAGTTTGTACTTTTTCTATGTTTATTTTCTATGATATGAAGTTGTGATGGGATTTTCCTAGGTGACATAACATTATAACATTTGCTAGACATCACTTAGGGGGGAGGTGTATTTAATGAGGTATGTACTCTTATTGATGTGTAATTAACTAAGCTTGGGATAAGGGGGTAAGGGGGCACAGGAGATTATGCATGAGGATTTATGTTGATCTAGCCTTTTCCTAAGGTTGGATGGTATTATTTGTTGTAATGATAACTTTTTTGCAACGTGCCCTAGTTTGAGCCTTATGTTTTGTTGTTATCATGTGGGAGTTTTACTATGGAAAACATACTTTATTTGCATGATACAACACCTTGACGGAGTGCACCCCCTCATTGGAACACATATTCATGGTGATTTAATCATCGAGCGATTAATTGGATGTGGACTATGGTTATTAAGCTTTTTGCACACATGTTTAGGATGATTTAATAATTATAGTCGTTTTTGGACTCTATGTTGACAACTTGGAGGCTAATTGCTTGAGCGCCCTACTTCACATTGCACCTTTTCACACTTCAAGGGGTTTGTTTAGATTAAGTTTATGGGTTTTGATGGAGTGCTCCTCTCTTTGGCACACTTTTCAAGTCATGCATTTATATTTTATTGTTGTTGGAGAGCACTACACACTTCTCTAGGGCTCGCTCTCTTTGGCTAGGTTGAGCATCATCAGAGAGATTTTATTGGAGAGAATTATATTAATGAGGGGTGTAACCACTTTGGCACACCTCTCTAGGTCACCTCCTTATTGTGCACATGGTATTGAGAAATTAGTTAATGGCTTTGGAAAAAACCCATGGTTTTGGCAAGCATATTGATTAGGATAACCACTTTGACACTTCTTCCTAGGGAGCACTTCATAGGAATATTATTTTATTGATTGTGGGTGGTTGAGGTGGTTACATGGAACAGTCTTCTAGGGCACGACTCTCCTAGTTTATCTCTCATCATTATTGCATATATATTTCAGCCACACTTGGCATCATTTAACCTCTATTGGAGAGAGCCCTCAGCTCTTTGAATTGGCATGAATATTGTTTTATTTGAAGGTTGTTGTGGAAGAGTTTTCTTGGAATGCATGTTTCTCTTAGAGGGCCACATGCGTGGATTTTGTATGCATATAATTGGTCTCCTTTTCTATTTCTAGAGCTTCTTCTTAGAGGGTGCACATGTGGAGATTAGCATCTTTCTATTTCAAGAAGTGATTACGATTGTTTTATTGTATTTGCATGCATGCATCTTGGAGAGTTCACTTAGTAAGTTCTCCTAGGTATAACTCGGAGCATATCATATCCTTAGGGAAGCCCCTGCTTGAGTAGGAGAAGAGCCAATGAAAATATCTATGGGTGTGGTTTTTCTTTTTAATTAAATAAAATTCCACTTACTACCACTGTTGGAACTTTGCAACATGTTGTGACTACCTTTGTAATAGAGGAAAAGTTTGTAAAGAGGAAGCAGCGGATTCTGTTATGAATCATGTTGAATTTTATAGCCTTCATTATGATATTTATTTTACTTGCATTTCAAAATCAAAATATATTAAATTACTTTAACAAAATCACAATTGAAGTTCCTTGTGCTCAATTTGTAAACAAAACCTAAATTGATCATTATTTATACATTGTTACCCTCCTCAATTCTAACCTAGGGAAAAATTATGAAAATCCCAACATGCATATATACCGAGTGGAAGATATCACTCCATTGATATAAGGGGTAGGGGAATCACCCAACTAGAGATGACAAGAATAAAATCACTAGTTGGACAATAGACCCACCACTACTTCCATCAAGAAACCCCAACCAAAGGAGGCACAGTGGAACAATGACCCTAAAAAATGCATGATACTATCAACCGTAATCATAATATTGGCATGACTCAAGCTAGATCCCAAGTCTACTTCCAAACCCTTGCTGACATTTTTTCCCTCCACTAACTCTATCACCCTCCCTAATGTTTCTTCTAGAAAAAAGAGTTCACAAAACTAGGATCCTGCCAACATGCATAGATAGAGAGAAGAAGAGTTTACTCCATTGAGATGAGGGGTCAAGACATCACTCAACGAAAGATGACGGGAATTAAATCACTATCTAGGTTTCATAACCACCCTTACTTCCACATAAAAACCCCAAGCAAAGGAAATAGAATTGAATAATGACCCTAAAAACCACCCAATACTATCATCAACTAACCCTAAGCTTGGATTGCTCTCAAGCTATCTCATGAGTTTACTTCCAAACCCTCATTGACATGGACACATCCCCTGACATTTCTATGCTCCCCAGTCTTACTTCTAGCAAAAATGCAATAAAGAAAATTCCCTATTACATATATTGTCGTGTTACATAGTTAAACCCCATTTCCCCCTTATTATGGGGAAATATATTTTTTATGGTTTTCCTTTATTCAAACCCCCAATATGAACACACATGATAGGATATTGCCTAGTCAGACACCCCTTGCCTACCCTATGTTGATTATAGAGAATTTTTAATATTCCCTCCCTTATTTCCTAAGTTGAAAAAGGCGTTTGAGTTTCCCTCTAATATTTTCTCCTTCCGTGTTAGTGTTTTCCCTTTGTGGAAAGTTGTGTAGGCTTTAAATTTCATTTACTCCTATGGTATTTGGAATGGTTGATAGTAGTGTTTGGAATGGTTGATAGTAGTGGTGCTATTGTTCTGTGGAAACGATGTTGGAATGCATTTTTTTTCTTTTTTCTTGAGATATTCTATGGCTATGTGGAAAAGATTGAATGAGAATATTGCTTTCTTATTAGGTTTGAAAAAAAATGGAATATTTCTTTCATTCACCTTTCAACTATTTGGATTCATTGGATGATTTTGTGCATGGTTATTGTTGCTCTACTTGTCCCCCTCTTAATTGTATAATTTGTTGCGCTCTCTTGCATTCACCATTGTCATGCTTGTCAATGTTGGCCCTCTACTCGATGTTGTGCGGTCTCCTTGCATTCACCCTTGTAGTTTCTAGAATGTTTCTAGTAGTGAGCCTATTCTTGGTTGCTAGTGGTGGGGATGTTCTTGTGTGGAAAAGGTATTGGTTCTTTTTAAGGTTCAATGAACGTGTGTACTATATTATTTGCATTCATCCTTCTTCTCTCTAAGAAAGTCAATCATAGTGACATTGTTGTTCTATGGTGATGGTGACATTGTTGTTCTATGGTGAGGGTGATGTTGTTGATATAAAGCATCTACCTACATTCATTTTTCTTCTCAATATTTATTTTTAAATTTTCTTTCAATATTTACTTTTTAAATTTTCTTTCATCTTTTATTATAATGTTTAGATTAAAACCAAATCATATTCATCGATCAAATGAAGAGATTGTTATTCCTCCATTGAAATTTAAATCTACTCATAAAGTATCATATTATCATCCATAACATGTACACTTAATTATCTTCTACTACCATCAACATCACTATTTCATAGCAACTATTCAAAACGAAAAACATGCGTAGGTGAACAAATTAATAAACTACCCACTAAGAAAATGCCAAATTAATAAACCGCCCACTAAGAAAAGGCCACTTTATGCCCATTATGGTACATTTCTATATATTTCAAAAGGTCACGAGATATTAACCACCACTTTATGTGGAACACCATATCTACTAAGTTCCATTTTATGTGTCAACTAGATGATTTTTCCGCATTGTCTTATTTCCATGCATTCATTATGTTCCAGATTCTCTTATTTCTATCCATTACTTTGTTCATGTGTTCATTGCTTCACGACATGATCGGTTTGCATTACTTCTTTCATGTTATCATTGCCTTCTACTGTGCTCGGTTGTGTTGATGGATTATGTTCCACAGATTACCTTATCCTTATCAAAGACTAGCTTTGAAGATTCTCCATAAACCGAAGTTAAAACTGATTTTAGAATCTCGGAATCCATTTTCAGAAGCTCGGAATCCAGTTTCCATCTAATGACTATGCTAAGAAGACAAACCACATCTGATTTAACATGTAGAGAATTGGATGATAGGATTCATAACTTTCAAAGAAAATTTAGAAGACAGAATGACTAATACGTTTCAAAGAAAATTTAGAAGACAGAATGATGATAGGATTCATTTTCCTCTAGCTAGGTACTCTGATAGTCCCACTCCGATTCAACTAATAAGTTTCCACCAAGTGTCACTTCCATAGCATCGATATATATTACTTCGAATAGATCTGGAGCATATGTCGGAGTCTCCCTTCCACCAATCTAAACTGTTGTTTAACAATTCTGAATCGTTCAGTTATAACAAACACTCGCACATGTCTTCTCCAGATCTATCAATCTAGATCATTGTGAATTAATCTTCATTGTTGTTCGGACCATCTTCCTTCACCATTCATCTATATTTCCCAATCAATATGAGTCGTTGATTGGACTACTGCTATCAGAGTACTTCTCCAGTTATGCACTCCAGTACATAGACTCCAAAGGTCTCTAAACAAATTGTATCGGACTCTAAAGCTAGGATAAATGTTGACCTTCATTGATCTAGACTATTAACGATCATGATCACCTCTGGGTTTCAGAACTTAAGTCAGTCCAAAAGACTATTGATCTCAGTTTTTTATCCTTCCAGTGATCAATGGTCATGATTGGATCTTCTCTTCTTTGTGATTCTATTCCTAGCCATCCAAACTTAAACTCACGAATGAAGTCATGGTCCCATAAATCAATGATCACAATTACTCCATTGTCTCGATCCAACAATCACTATTCATAGACGCTTGCAAAACTATTTGACTCTATTATTTGAAGGTTTTTGAATGAACATTTGAATCGCTTGCGCACAGAGTTGGATTCTAACTCTATATATCCTCGATTCTGCTCCAATTTGTTTTCAACTCGACCCAGTCGATCCTTAATCAGATTCCCCGATCCTTCCTTCTCTGAATTGAGGGTTTCTAATAAAACTTGACCTTGAAATGTGCAAACACGATTATGAAGAGTGTGATCTGAACTATAATTACTCAACACAAGAAAACTCACACAAGGGAAGGGATATTTGATTTCAACAGTGATAAAGACAACCCTCAAACACAAATAATTCTATTTATAAATATTTATACATAAGTTTATACAAGGCTCTCAGGCTTTCATCCTAATTTACATTCAATTGGCCTTTACTTGACCTTTGGCCACACTTGGCCTTCACTCACACTCTTCCTATTCTCTATCTCTGCATATACACCCTTTTATTGCCTGTAGTCGTGCAAATTTAATTACAAAAGATGTTGATACCATAATTTGGTTCAGATCCTAAAAATCCCCACTCAATAAATATCTAGGATACTTTAGATCCACAAAATCCTCAAGAGATATATAGATCACTCTAGGATGTCTCTAAATATTACAAACTCTCGAGATCTTCTTACAAGGAAGATTCAATTACATATTAATCAATCTCAACTCAACAACTTATATCCTAGGAAATTCTTCTATATTCCATAAAACATAAAAATTAAAATAATTTCAACTTAGGGAACCCACTCCCTTACTAATTCAAAGACCCCCCTAGGTCTAGTCAAACAAGGTTGTTTCGGAGACAAAATGCTCTTGCATCAGCCTCCCAAGATTAAATGTTTCATGATATCCTGATCATGATTCTTCATTTGTTGGAGTCCTCCTGGATCCCAAACCTTATGTTGCTGCTCACTTGCCTTGTTGCCTTGATTATGACTTTTTGTTTCTTGCAACCTTCCATGATCCCATACTTTACTTTGTTGTTTTGCAACATCTATGCTTCCTTTAGTAAGTTGTATTAGCATGTTTCTCTTGTTCTTCTGGTATTTCCACTTGGAAATATTTATCAAATGCTTCCATAACTCCTCAATGCTTACTCTTGTCCTTTGTTGGTACACACCATTGTTGCAATTTGTCTGCTGCAAATTATTACAAAATTTTATATGGTTGTTTCCATCTCTTGTTCTTCACATCTTTGTCTATCCTCATATTCTTGAGAATAGTTCTCACTAAGTAAAAACTTATGCAAAAAATATTGCATATCCTTAAGTTGCATGCTCAGTCTACATGATTTCTCAATCAAATTTTATTCTTGGAATTTATTAAAATGACAAATTTGTTGCAAACATTTTATACCTCTTTGTAAGGATTCCTCCATGATCGTACACCAATGATCTTAAACACCATCCTCATCCACTATCATTTCTTCTTTGGCAAGCTCCATACTTGCATCACTATACCCTTGCATAGCCCAATTTAAAATTCCATGTACTTCATCATCAACATCTTGTAAATATGCATAAATTCCTCTTTTATAGCTTTCAAGAGAAGATGATATCTCTTCCTCAGACATGAAAAAAATCGGAATATGTCTCTCTCTTATGTTTTCATGAGGAAATTCATCATCTCCTTTGTCCTTTATGACAACTTCTAGTGGTTGCCTATCTTCATAACTTGCAATCCCTACAATCACACACAACTCATCTGTTTTAAAAGAATGATATTTTTTTAGTCTCTTTAGATGCTTCTAGCATCCTCTCCTTATCCAAGCTCTCCATGAGGTCTGCAATCTAAACCTCATTTTCCTCTCCAAGCATCACTCCCTTCTCAGATTCACAAAAGTGAACTACTAGTCTTGTTTCCAAGGACTTCTTGTACTCGGCTTCTCTGATTTCTTCTTCTCTGATCTGAGAATCCAATATGCACTTCAGACTCACCTACAACATATGCCATTTCACCTTTCTCTTCCTTAGTATCCAACCATATCTCCGGTATTCTTCACTTCTTTGTAGCAACTTCATCACTATACTGAATCTTTCCTTTACCTTAGTGAATTCTCCGTCAAGCTCCTATTGAATCATGCTTTATACCAACTTCTTTGGAATCCTCTTTCCTCATGCTTTGTATTATCTTTGAACCTATGTCATGACCATTAGTATTCATATCCATATCCTCCTTTTGTGAACTTCCACTTTTTCATTGTGAGTTGCGTCAATCCTCTGTAGCAAGTCTCATCTACCTACCACTCAATACCTCAACAAGCTTCCTTTTTATCTTTGGCCTTTTGGTATCACTGGTTCTCTCCATTAGAATCTTCTGAGCACTCCCCTACTCTTCTTTGGCTCTACACCTACTCACACTCTATGAGAAATTATATCATTCTCCTCACTTCCAACCTTCAGTTGAAAGTGTTACAACATCCCTTGTTGTAAGGTTCTTTTGCCACAAAATTCTCCTTCACTTCAAAGCTTTGCTTGCTCCACCTCCCTCTGTCACAAATCTATTGGCTGCCAATAACTGCTACCATTTCTTCTCCTTATGCTTCTACCTACAATCATAATTACATCTTAACCAGAGTTATCTCAAATAATAAAATCCATTACCTGCAAGATCTGTCCTGAGATCTTGTCTCCTCTGCTTCTTTGGTTGGAATGGCCTCTATCTACAGTGGTCCTTAAAAAATTATGTATCCAATTTATTTATTTTATTTTCTACACAATCTGTACAATCTTCCTTCTGATGAAGTTTCTCTCTTTCTCTGTATCCTCTATACAATGTCATTGATCTTCACAATATTCCTTTTACAATTGCCAATTTGCATATTTCCTTTTCCAATTTCAGAGCATAATTGTGCTCTGATACCAAAATGAACTCCATTCATTTAAGGTATTCCATCTGAAATCAAATACACAGGAAAATTAAATTTCCTACTTTGATACCAAAATGATGACCTCCCGGCCTGTTATTCCATACGTGTAGAATATTGAATTAATTTTGATGGTAGCTCTGCACTCGGCTACTCTCAAATACTTCATTCATGGGCCCAAAATCTCCTTTAAATAGATTTATGGTTCCTCGCTTGATGCACCAATCCTCACTTAGATTTCAAACATGCTAGGCACTTAATCTAAGCCCTGCTTGGATTAATGCTAGATCGTTTATCTTCCATGTGACTAGCCATGGGTAAATTCATAGAGTTGGGTAACACTTTCATGACAATCTCATATCCAAAATTCTGAAAAACATTCTTTCGGTCGAACTAATATTATTTTTCGGCCAAACTAATTTCGACCAAAATATGGAATGTCAAATCGAATGGTACAATAAAGACACCCTCGATTTTCATTTATAAATTTAGTCGGATAGATTTTTTCCATCCGGCAATAGCTTTTCGACTGAAAGATATTTAGGCCGAAAACATCGTTCGACCGAAAGAATATTTCGGCCGAAATATTCTTTCGGTTGAAAACTTCTTTTAGTTGAAAATTTTCTTATATATTAACCGAACATCAAAAATGCAAAGTTTTTCTCGACTATGACTGTGACTGACTGTGTTGTGTGAGGGACTAAGTGTTGGTGCAGACTGTGTTGTGTGAGGGACTGAGTGTTGGCACGGACTGTGATGTGTGAGGGACTGAGTGTTGGTGTTGGCGGGTTCTCATTTGGGTGGTTGTTCTATCGTGTTGGTGAGTGCTCCTTCAGGCAGGTGGGACGAGCTTCAGGTAAGCTCAAATTTCCCAACGATATTTTAGTTTTAGTTTTTCTTTTAATTTTATTTTTTAATCTATATTTTGGCCTTTGTAGCCAAGTCGTGGGCATGGACGTGTTGTTGTGTTGGTGTTGGTGGGTGATCCTTCGGGCGGTTGTGCTGTTGTGTTGGTGGGTGCTCCTTTAGGCGGGCCAGTCGAGCTTCAACTAAGCTCAAAATTCAGCTCAAAATTCCCACTGATATTTTAGTTTTTGTTTTAATTTTAATTTTATTTTTTAATTTAAATTATGTTAATATTTGGCCCATGTACCCAAGATGTGGGCATGCCAACGACTTGGCCATAGGTTTGGGCCCCCGTGGCCAAGTCACAGTCCACTAGACTGTAACTTGGCCGCGGGGGGCCAAGTCGTTGGCGTGCTCATGACTTGGCCATAGGGTTGGCCCCTGTGCCAAGTCATATTCCAGTGGACTGTGACTTGGCCGCAGGAGCCCAACCCTATGGCAACACCATTGGTTCATAGTAGAACTCTTAGATCTGTGTGTAATGATTAAGCTTCATGATATTACAATATTTGCATAATATGTAACATATAGGATACTACTCTCCTTGTTTTACCTTATATGACTCATTCATACACTGAACGCATGTAATAGCTCAGATCAATCATACTGGTTTGAAAATAGCTTATAATATGCATTGATCATACTTAACTTAGTCGTACTTATACTCTGATCAGCTTACTTATTAGGGTGTATGTTTCTCGTATAGTTTAGCTCATCTTTACTGAGAGGTTAGGCTCTATGATAAGCCTTATACCAATCATAGTAACAATGTCTTATTAGCGTAATCAAATCAACTAGTATAAGCATGTATAAGCTTTGTATTCAATTACTCTAGTTATGATGGAGTCTAATTACCATTAAATCAATAGTCATTAATAAGGGAAAGTTGGAATACTGTTTATCCATATTTGATATGCTAATATAGTATGAACAAGTAGAAGCTTACTATGAGACCAGTGTGATTCCCAGCTTAAGTCAAACACAGCTTACACACAATGGAAATCAAGCAACTTATGATACATGGATACTATGATTAAAGTGGTAGTACTAAGTCATATTCAACTTATTGTATTCACTAATCTCTATCATTCCAATCATTTGATTAGTATTCATTACTAGTTATAGCATGAAGAGTGTAATCATCAGTATTTGCATATTACTTCATATTTATACAGGTTGTAAGCATCTCATCTTAGAGCTTAGGTGTAAGTAGTTGACCCTATACATATCACTTATATCACCTTTTGTACATGTTACAGCTTAGTAATGGTAATCATAGACATATCTAACCTTTATGAACAGAAAGCAGATCTATAGATACTTATGGGCTTAATACTGAGATCAATCAGTAGTAATGCCATAACATAATGGTAAGTATAGACTGTAACTAATAAGCATGATACAGGTTACTTTTGTTGATTTTATAACATAGATTCATAGGGAATGAGACTAACCTCACAATGCACTAATACTAGTTATGTGTAATATGTGATATTGTATATTAGTAATACATAGATCAAATGGGTTGGTAATCATCATTACAGGTTAAATGCCCTTGTTATTTGTAATAGCTATGATAACAAATTCCACTGCTTTAGTGATTATGGTTATACTGTACTTGTAACATAATATGACACATGTACACTATTAGTATCTTTATATACATAAACCAAACTCAACTAAGTTGTAATGATTCACTAACCTTTATAGAACATACATAACTATCATATGTACAAACCTCATCATAGTTATGGTAATATAAGGTAGAGCTTAAGAATAACACTTGAAGTCGTATCCCATATAGAGAAGCTATCATAGTGAGCTTATATGACCATGTGAGTAATAGAAGTGATACTAGCTTAAGTAATGCTAATGGTTCTAGCCATTTCCCCCATACAAGAGCTTAGAGTTGATGTTGTACTTGTTGTTTCTATTCTACCATTACCTATTATAGAACATCTATGTTACTTAATTCCCATAGGAAAACAATAACAACTTGCACTGAATACGAGATCATTAGGTAGATATAGTAGTAATGCCATTAATCAGAGTAAATGATAAACATTTTTGTTCATTACAACACCTGTAATACTAGTAATCATAGTTTCCATATCTCTTATGTTACCATGTTGTTTCCCATTGAACCCAGTATCAGTATTGGTATATTACATCTATTACACATAGTTATAACATGTATCACTCTAATGGGAATCATACTTATCTGATTACGATTCGATCATACTAGACCGATGTATTAGTATAGTAATGAAACCCATCATAGTTAGACTAGCTTAAGCTCAGTATTGTAATCCTTATACACATAGCCTCGAACCATTACTAATATCGTAAGCTTAGTCATATTTATTATGGAATCCTCCTTATTACTATTGTAATGTGTATATACCCCGTGTGAGCTTAGTTATCATTTAACTTACATAAGCATTGGGCTTAGTACTAATCCAATCAAGCTGCTTACTTGTACCCATAGATCTTGTTATGACATTAGCTTTTTATGGGAATAGTGCAGTCAGTATTGGGCTTATAAGTAATAGAGAACCTATGTGTATTGAGACTAGCTAAGCTAAAACAGATTCCACATTATTGATATACTACCTATCGTAGTAAGTGTGTCACTATGCCTTGTTCCCTTTTCTCACTGGTCTATCTTACCCTTGTACTCGGGGTAGGTATGAGTGGTATAAGTAATCCCATTGAATGAATACAAGTGGTATCCTATCTGCCTAATTTGATCAGTACCATACTAAGATTGCACGGTGACTATGGGAACATAAGCAATCGATAGTGTGGCTACGTCTCAAATGGCAGTATTCATATATTAGAGAAGCTCCTAGCTGGTTCATAGGGCATATAGTAATCAATCACTACTATAAAGTATACAACCTATAGAACACTTAGCTTACATAGGTGCTCATTATGAAATGAATGAATCCCATTGATCTATACAATAAATCAGATAAGAGTGTAACTAGTATATATCTCCAAGTATTGATCTTATACATATTGGTGTTGTGAGCTCTTAGTACATACATATTAGTATGAAATCCATTGTTTAACTGTGTTATCATGTTTGATTCCAAGCTTATATGGTACTAGTACTGTTCAACTTCACTGGTATGATTAATACATAACATTTTCAATCACATAGGTTATACAGTGTATTGACATCATACATGCTTGATATTGATTACGGATCTCATGGGAATTGAGCCAATACTAATGTAAGGATACAAGCTTACTTTAGGCTTTCAGATCCATGGTAAGCGTTATACCCATTGCTTATCTAGCTTATCCTTATAAGTAATCACAACTTATGTATTATTCTATATTAGCAAGAGGATATGATTATGGAAATAAGGTAGAGCTTACAACATGTAATACTCGTGAGTCCATGGAATATGAAGGTTAAGTGATTTGATTACTGTAATATCTATGAATCTCATATTGGTTTATTACAATTGTTCCTATGATTTCTTGATTAGGTAAACACAATTCCCACTTCTTTACCTAGTACTTATCTCATAAACTAATTGGAATAGATGGGGTTTGGTACTAAGAACATGATGTAATTGGAATATCTCTTGTTAGCTTGATACATGTAAACAAAGCTGAATACTTTGATATGCCCTTTGAAGTATGCATATTATCGATATCCTTTATTCCCATAGGTCATCAATATATCTCTATCTGCAACTTGATCAAATTGGCCAGTAGAATAATTAGTATCAAGACCATTGCTCATATTAGACATGTATAAGATACTCCATATTCAAGCTCTTATGCTATTACTACTACCATATATGATTTTTTTTCCTATAAGAAGGCATGTATTTACCGTATGAGTATGGATACCATAGGAATTATGGGAAATCAATAGCCCATCTTATACATAGGAATAGGCATATCACTAATCTATGGAGTTAGTACTAAGCTTCAATATGGATCTTATTAGTATGTGTAATGAAAACATTGTTTAGATAAGTATGGGCTTACTAAGCTCTTAGTTTTGACTAGTAGTAAATCATAACAAAAGGCATATGTAACCTATGAGATCATTGCTTAAACTATCCAATACAAGCAATGGATATGAGCTTCAGTATTAGTGATATGTAACAACTTGGTATTGAGATTATCCATGTAAATGAATGATGCAAGCAATACATAATCAATGTAACATAGGTTTGTATAGAGCTTACTAAGTAGATACATAATAAAACACGTACATTAACCATATTCAAAAACAAGGTATTACAGTGTATTCAACACAGAGTCATAACCCCATTGTGTAGTTAATATTAGTAATCAATACTACTCATATTACATAGATTTAAGTATTCAATGTGTATCACTGTGCTAGTCCATGTAACTAATGGTAATGAAACCAATACTAATTAACATATAGGATGATCAACTTATTCCAATAAACTATACATAGCTAAAGCTAAGCTAATACCTAAGTTGTTTACACACATGTACTGATTATGCTTATTACCCATGTTTCAACCATTGTAAGATATGGCATAGCCCATTCGTTAAAGGAAACACATACTATTTTACCCGTATTATCTATGTGTAATCGATTACGAGAATACATACTCCTGTATCCAATAGGTTGTAAGATTATATGGACCTGTATTAGACTCGAGTAAAGTGTAAGATATGTCTAGAGATCTAATCCCATATGAGTTATAACATCATGATTATTCCCTAAGTTATTATAGAAGAAACATGGACCCTTCATTAAACGTAATGATACTAGTATGATTACCCTTTGCCCATACTTGCTTGACTACAAGCTATGTTATAGAGCTCATATTAGTGTAATACAAATGCTTAAACTAAACAAAATGACTAGACTATAAAAACTTGGAATCCATAACTCTTAGTGGTATCACTTACAGCTTATTCAAGCTAACTAAGCAAGCTCATATTGCTTTGATTACAATCTTGTTAATCATTGTTCTTAAGCTTGTTACTAAGCTTCATTAGCCTTACATCATACTTATTATAGATATGACGTATCCTTGCAATGGTCTGTTCATTACTAGTATAACAACAACTCTTTACGTAATCAATTGATTAGGAGTTACTGATAACATAGCATGCTAATTGGTTAGTACTGTTAGCACTTGGTAAATTTCCTAGAGGTTGAAAAAGAAGAAATCTACTAAGGTAACCTTATCCAATTTCTTTCAAAGCTGGGATCTAGCCCTTCCAGCTTCAGAGAAGGATCTCTCTATAAGATTTAACTTTGTTTTTTAATTTCAGGTAATAGGCTAGGTATAAAGACTGTTGGTTTTGTTGTAAAAGATTTTTTTAAGATCGGTTGAGACGGTCTACACATCCATTGGGCTATGGGGTCTGTATTCAATCAGATACTAGATACAACTAGAAATGACGAAGAAAACCTTCACAGGGCGAGATAATACACTCACTGGATCTTTAATAATTTAAAATGATGGAAGGAAGAACAGATGAGAAAAATAACTTCAACTAACAAGCAGTTAATATTTTCTTAATTGAAGATATTAGAAGATAAACACTTAAATCTTCAGAATCGGAAACAGAGTATCGAAGATAAATCCTGCAACATAACGCTATTCATAAAGATTAGATTCAGAAAACAAAATGAATACAGAGAAAGGAAAACATTTAACTTAGAAAATCGACATCACCAGTGAACATACGCAAGAATCCTGTAAAAGTGCCTCTTCTTTATTAATGGCAGATCTTCTCCAAAATAGTACAGTTTGATCGTAATAGAGTGTGTGAATCAACCACCCCCAATACTTCGAAAGAAGAAGTATTTATAATTCAAAAATACAAACATTCCTGTCATAACTGATCAGGATGTGCTCATGCTATTTTTAGTCTAACTAACTTAACTAATCAAAACTGCTTGATGACTCGATACAACTGTATGCTGAATTTCTGGGGTAGGACGTTGGCGAGGTGCCTTCGCAACCTCTTCTGACTGGACAGGTGACTGGACTGTGACAGCTCATCTGCTAATCTAGTAGATCACACAGTTCTTCCCATCTGATATGACCTAGCACTGTGACTTTAAGCAATCTCTGATATACTTCGTCCATGTCTGTATATTTATCAAATGTAGGCTTGATGATGAATATGTGTTTAATCTCATGCTGTATACTAATATCTAATTGCAGGGCATCCATGAAGGCCTTTCCTATGATACTTCCCTGTATCCCTGCAAACTTGGAATTGTCCTTGGACACTTCAGTCAACCTTTTCTTGTAATCAGGAAGTGTCATTAATTTTTCATTAATGACCTTCAGGCCAGGTAGGCCCTTCCTTTGGGGAGCATCTATCTTATTGAAAAACTTCTGTACTCCCTGATCCATGACTTGAATATTCTCCTCGAGCTGAAGCATGAGACCTCTTTTGGTTAGAACCCTTTTGACTTCAAGTATAGTTTCTGTCTTGTCCTCAATCTTCAATTCTTCGAGTTCCTCCCTGGTCTTGGAATTCAGGAACCTTATGATTTCATTGGCTTGTGCTGGCATGTCTCCCAGCTCCATTCTGATTTTTTCCACAGCCTGTTTGCTCCTTTGAAGAAACTCATTTTGTTCAAACAAGATTTGAACCATTGGCCAGATTTCGTTTATGGACTTGGAAATATCTGTCCACACAATCTCTTTGACCTCAGCCAAAGTCTTTCCTGCCATTGTCTGTTTCTGGAGCTGCTGTAACTCCTTCCTGATTTGCTCATTCACTTGTTTCTCTTTGGACAGACTTGTCTGGAAAGAAGGCTTTAGCTCTTAGAGATTCTCCACTTCTTTCTTAAGGCTGCTGATTTCTGACTCTTGGAGGTTCATTCTCTCCATAGACTTGGCCAGGTCTGTTGTTCCCTCCAGAAGTGGCACTGATGCAGCAGATGGAACGACCGTCACTGTTGTTGTGCTCAATCCTGTGATCGGGATAGCAATTAATAGGATGCCTTCCATTGTCTTTGCCTGCTCTTTCTCTTTTAGCAGTCTTTCCATCTCATCCTCCATCTCCTTTAGCTGAGCATTCTGCTCCATGAGTAATTTCAGCATCTCATCCTTTTCACTTTCTTTTTCAGCTATCTCCTTTTGCCTGTGGGTCCTCTGTTGGAGGGAGCTTTAACTGTTTTCTTAAGGATGCGATGTCAGCGTTTTTCTTTTTTATCATCTCTTCAGCAGCCTTGACGTTCGCAGGGTCATAACCAATTTTGAGGACCAGCTCCTCCAGCGTCTTGATTCTGTTGTCTTTCGCGAAAGATGACATTTTCTCCAGCTTGAGTTGGGTCTGGGCATTGCTCAAAGCTACTCGAAATTTTGATGCAAAAGATGAAGCGTGGGCCAGTGTGTGAAAGACCATCTCCCCAGTTTGCTTGTGCAGATCCATCTGATCTGCTGGATGCACGTCTTTCGCTTGAAACTCAAAGGTGGCCCTTTTGTAATATGATATCACCTTGGGATCCGACACTTGTCGTTGGAGGTAAGCCATATGCATCCTACCCTTTTCAGTGTCAAAGGCTGACAGAAGCCGATGCTGAGCTGTGGACAACTGCTTCTGAAACTAGGCATAAGTGCTGCTCGTGAGTGTCTGGTTCTTCTTCTTGATCAAGTCATATTTTTCAGAATTGCCCAACTTGGGCCTAGTCTTACTCGGCGGAGTATCTAAGGGAGAATCTGTGGTTTTCAATGCTGTTGTTACTCCCTTATGCTGACTCGAGCCAAAAGGTAGAGTGACTGGCTTGATCCCTATGGTGGTCACTGTGGTAGCTGGGACCTCCTATTCTACTGTTGCACCGGGTGTTGAAACTGTCTTCGGCTTTTTGGAGTGAATTTGAAATTCCTCTGATGACACCTCTGTCACAGGAGGAGATGATTCCTGTCGGGGCCTCTTCTCCTTGAGGACCTGAGGTGTGGTAGCGGGTAGCGCACTTGTCGAGGGCGCCTGCTGTTCCAAATCCATCAAAGTGTCAGGCAACCATAGTGTCTGGTTTGCAAATTTCTCGATCTCTGGCTTGGACTCATGAGCATAAGGGGCATTTTTGTTTTTCACCCTCATATCTGAAATGATCCCATATGGATCATAATGCCAGATGAAACTCGTAGAGAATTTCATCTCCTTCAACATTCTATCTGCTTCTTCCCCTGCACCTCGGCTATTGCAGATGAAAGAACCGATCTGTCCCTTGATTCTCAATTTCTATATTTTCTTCAGGGAAACAAAATGAATGTCATCTGAATTCGTTATTTGCCTAATATATTCCAATGCAAAAATCCTTACCGGCACATATCGAGGTATTTTGTAAGGCGCCAATTCGCATCCGAAAACTTGGATTTCGGTGTGATTCTGACATAAATACCAGTCTCCTGTCTTAACGTTGTCCGAGAGATGCAGAATTCTCTGGACTTCATCATTTATTCCTGGCTCAGGCATGCCACTCAACATACTTACCACAGGGTGGTAAAACTGGTCAATGAACGCTGTGAAGTCATATTCAACAGAATTATGNTCAGAAGAGAAGTCCACGCTGTGACTGGCTGGGGCTTCCCGTCGGCGTCCATCTTCTGCATGGAGAAATTGAACCTGTCGGCTTGAAAATAGACGAACATGTAAGCCAGAATGGATGAATACCTAAACATGCCCTCCGTGGCGAAATTCACAAATTGTTCATGGATATTATTGGCCAAGAAGGTGCTGTAGTCGAACTGCGTGATCGGTTGTTCATCGTTTGAGAAGATGGACAGAAAACCCAGGATGGGTTCATCTACCCATTTATCAGAATAGTAACCAAGCAGGGCACACTGAGAAGAAATGATTTGATTCCCTTTGGTGGAGAACATGGAAGAAGGGTAAGGGGGATTGGTGGACGGGAGTGGAGCGAAAGTGGGGAGAAAAATCTCGAATATCTGAGCTCTCTGAGGGAAAGTCATTTTCTGATATAGCTCGGTGAGGATTTCTAAGTTGAATGGGGACGCAGATTCCGCGCGGGTAATTTGCATCATCTGGTCAATATCTTCATGGGTGATGAAGAAAAGGACGTCTCCAGATGAAGAAATGATGGCTTTCTAGTCGGGGATGTAATGGGCCTGGCATTTGAGGGAAAACTCGGGGAAATTATGAATCTGGGGGAAGAGATACAGGGGCAAATTGGACTCCCAGAGTCCAATTTCGTTGCTCTGGTCCAGGAACACCTCCCAGAGCCATGACTACAGATCAGAAAAGTCGAAACTGCAGATAGTATCTACTATCAAACGATCTCTATCGACCAAGGGAATTTTATCAAGGTCAACCGGAGGAGGAAGAAAAGGATTCTCTTCTTCTTCCGCTTGTCTAGGATTTGACACCATTTCAGCAACTGTACCTGCAAATAAACAATACGTTAGTGGGGTCAACTGGACTGTAGGTGAAGGCGATGTAGAAGCAATGGAGGAATAAGAGGTTTCTGGCGCGATGGATGAATAACGAATGAAAAGGTAAAACGACAGTTTTATTCAAAATTGGGGTCGGTTTGGCGCGGGAGATAGGTCAGCAGGATAACGGGTATGTTATCCTATAATAAATGGACAACGGGCCACTAGGGATGAGTTGGCAGATGACGGTGGCCAAAGCATACAGTTGAGTGACGTGGAGGCAGGTGATTGGGGGTAAAAGTCGCCGAAGGGGGCTGATCATGAATGGGAAGGATAAAGGCCTGACAACAGTTATGGGATGGGACTTAAAACAGGAACAAGTGGGACAAGTGGACTTAGTGGAGAATGACGTCCATGAATGACGGGCTGTCCGAGAGCATGTGAAGGATGGGACTTGAGAACCAATGAATCGACGCCACGTATGAATGGGGGCCCACCGAAGGAAATATCTTTTCCGAACCCCCCCCTTTTGGTTAAAGGCAGGACACCAGGGGGGGTCCGAAATCCATTTTGATCCGTTGATCTGCGCGCTGGTTTCCTGGCCACAGATCTTAGCGCGTTTATTAATACCCATTCCAAACCCCCCCCCCCTCCATTAAAGGAAGAACGGAGGGGGGGGTTCGGAATTCAATGTGAAATGTAGATCTGAGCGCTCTGTTCTTGACCATCCAGATGTGCGCCCAAGTTATAACAAATTTCGGACCCCCCCCCTTCGTTAAAGGCAGAACGGATGGGGGGGTCCGGAATCCAATATGGGCCATAGATTTAAGCGCTCCTCTCTGCGTCGTCTAGATGAGCATATGTGTTATTACCGATTACGAACCCCCCCCCGGTTAAAAGCAGAACACGAGGGGGGGTCCGGAATACTCTGTGGGCCGTTGATCTAAGCGTCGTGATCTGGACCATTGGAAAGTGAATGAAACATAGGTCGGGAGCAGAAAAATTCATGTTTAGGGAAAACTTAGGATTAGTGCCTTCTTATGGGTTTTTCCAATTTTGTCTTAGACACCACCAAAGGGAGATCACTTTCAACTATCCTTAGGCAACGGAGACTTGATGTAGCATTTTCTTCAAGTGGGTTTTATTTGGGCAAGTCAAACAAAGCAATTAATCTACATTCTAACCTACTTTCACCAGACAATTAACCCAGATTAAACTGTTGCGTTAAGATATTATTCTTCCTAAGGGATATCTGACCAGGATTAGACAGTTTGGTCAGATTTATTCACTAATTCTATCCTAGGGGATATCTGACCAGGATTAGATGGTCTGATCAGATGTATTCACTAGTTCTAACCTAGGGGCTATCTGACCAGGATTAGACAATCTGGTCAGATGCATTCACTAACCTATCAACATTGAAAATTTAGAAGAACTTGGTCATGCTTGAAAGGTATGACCAAGTTACTATTGTTGCATGGGGATTTTTGTTTCAATTCTTTTTTTGCCCTCTTTTCTTTTTCTTTTTCTTTTTTCTTTTTTCTTTTTCTTTTTTCTTTTTGTAAAATGAAAAATCAATTGCCAATAAAAGTACTAGATACATATACTATCCATAATATCCAAATCAAAAGTTGATTCCCATAATTTATGGGGTGATAACAGCGGCTCCACCTGGGGATGGTACTTGCCCTGTTAAGTGCCAAGAATCCAGTTTCCTATCATTCTGAACATATCTGTCTAATAGCCTTCGTTGGTCTTATTCTTAGGAAAATTTTGAAAAACAGTGATCAGCAGCTTAGGGCCTTCTCTTCGGGCTTCAACCAACTGACCAATGTCCCTCACTTCAGAAAATGCAAGTAAAGACTGAAAATTAGAACCGGTATGTACAATGGAGAGTGAGTTCTTCAAATCTCTTACTGAGGAGGGATATAATGTTTCAGCATTCTTCCATTCATAGGTGCTCTTGGAAGATCTGACCCATCGGCATTGTTTAGAAAAAAGGCGTTTTTTCCTCTGAAAGCTTGGATCATGTAAGGCCCTGTCCACAGATGATCAAATTTCCCATGCTTTCCCTTGTCCTCGTTCCTGGCATCCCATCTCAACACCAGGTCTCCCAGCTCAAAATCATCCTCCTTGGTTCGTTTGTTGAAGATTTTCTTGATGTTCTCTTGGACGACCTGTGTTTTGTTGAAAACATCCTCTTTGGTCTGTTGCAAATGGATCATCTGATTAATTCGTCTCTGGGAGTCATTTGGATCAGCTTGCATTTCTTGAAGTAACCTCATGACAGGGACTCCCAAAGAAGTTGGGAAGACAACCTCAGTACCGTAGACCAGCTGGTATGGTGACATACCAATTGACCTTTTGGTGGTCAGTCTATCTGCCCATAAAGAAAATACCAGCTTATCATGCCATGATTTTTTATTCTCCTGCAATGTTTTCTTGATGATATTTACCAAAGTCTTGTTTGAGGATTCCGCCAACCCATTTCCCTGAGGGTAGTAGGCTGTGGAATGCCCCAAGCCAATGTTGTAACGACTGCAGAAGTCAATGAGTTTCTTCGACCGAAAGGCAGCTGCATTGTCAGTAATGATCTTTCTCGGACAACCAAAATGGGATAAAATATTATTTTCAAGAAATTTGATAATAACAGAGTCAGTGTCTTGCCTGCTTGGTACAGCCTCGATCCATTTGGTAAAATAATCAGTGGCAGTAAGAATCCACCTATGTTGGCCTGAAGACGGAGGGTGTATTTCTCCAATGAAATCGAGTCCCCATTGCTGGAACGAAGCCTCAACTGAAATTGGTTTAAGAGGTAGAGGAAGGAGTTTCCTTTTACCCTCAAACAGTTGACACTGGTGACATGCTGTTACTTTCTGATGTACATCGGCAAACAGGGTGGGCTAGTAAAATCCAGCCCTGAGTATTTTGTTGGCTGTAACCTTCCAGTTCAAATGGCCACCACATTCACCTGCATGAAACTCCTGCAACACTTTATCAGCTTCATCTTTTAGTAAACAATTTAGAAGAATACCTGCAGGATCTTTCCAATACAAATTTCCTTCTAGAATACAGAATTTCAAAGCTTTCAACTTTAAAAATCTAGCTTTAGTTTTAGTTAAACCAGGGGGAGCTTGTAAATTTTGTAAAACAAAAATAAGGCCTGCATACCATGGAGAGTTTAGAAAAAACTCTTTAACGTTTGGAGTCGCCATCTCACCCTGTTCATCTGCCACGTCTATAAAATTAATGTCAAGAGCCAGAAAGTTAGATTCAACCATCAATTTGGCAAGGCCTTGGCCTTTGATTAGTTTTGTGGGCTTAATTTCTATGTCGTATTCTAGAATAACTGCGATCCATTTTCCTCTTCTCCCATCAGGGTTGTCTTGCGTCAAGATATCTTTTACTACCACGTTTGGAACATATGCTATGATGTGCGAATGAAGAATATAGACCCTGAAGTCCTTTATAGCCTTTACCAAAGCAAAAGCCTATTTCTCCATAATATTGTAGTTCAGGGAAGCATCTCTTAAAGCTTTGCTGAAGAAAGCTATGGGTTGTTCATACCCTTCACTATTCTTCTGCAGTAATACAGCTGCTATAGTATGTTCAGATGCGAAAGAAAAAAGATAGAAATCTTTAGTGAAATCGGGGCTAATCAAAACTGGGGCTTCTGTGAGTGCGTGTTTGATCTGTTCGAAGGATTTTCTAGAATCAGAGTCCCATTTTATTTTTGCGTCCTTTTTTAGCATGTTTGTAATGTTTCGAAGGAGCTCGGCCAGATTAGGAATGAATCTTCGAAGAAAGTTAATTTTCCCTATAAAAGACTGTAGAGAAAAATCACCTTCTCAAAGTCTTCAAAAACATAGGTTTCAAAGAAAAAGAGATTGAGAACGCATTTAGGAAATCCCTGGAAAAAGAAAATAACAAACTTCAACAGAAAAACAACCAAACCCCGAGCCTCACCTCCTACCTCCCTTACATCCAAGGAGTCACCGATAAAATCGCGAAAATCCTGAACAAGAAAGAAATTAAGACCTCATTCAAACCAATTAATACCGTCAAACAAAATATGAGATCTGTTAAGGACAAGCTTGACCAACACAATTTCAATGGAGTGTACAGAATAGATTGCTCCTGTGGCAAATGCTACATTGGAGAAACAGGTCGCTCTTTCAACACCAGGATTAAAGAGCACAGTGCTGACATCAAGAATGAACGAGCTCGCACCTCAGCACTAGCAGAACACTCCCTCAAAACTAAGCATCATATACGCCTAGAGGACACCA
>JASDQU010107000.1:0-21622 GCA_032191745.1 Picea mariana | reverse complement strand
CAACTTTTCAGTCAACCCTATTTTTAGCCTTTTTAACATAAAATAATAAGTTTAACCTTAATAATTTTGAACCTAATTCTAGCATTTTATGAACCTTACTTAATTTTTAATAATTTAAACCTAAAACTAAGCTTATAATTAAACCAACTTAGAGACTAATATTATTTCCCTCAAATATAGGTGTTAAATCTTTGAAAAAAGACTAACATTAACTTAAGAATTTATGAACTCCCTTAATTCTAGGGTTTCTTCACTTTTTAACCTTAATCTAGCCCTTAATCAACTTAAAATTATTATTAATTCTACCAAAACCTCTGGTCAACCCTAATTTTCTCCTAAAACTAGGGTTTCACTCAGCCAAGCGTATCTCCTTCACCCGCCTCATCACTATTTAATAAAGTCTCTTCTCTTACTATTTTTCCCAGACTTTTTTGTCCTGATGATGGATCCTGCTTTGGATCCGAAACGTCGACGACAAGATGTCATCAACACTGTGGATTTTCCGACTAATTCTGAACTTAACTTTCACCACAGAAATCTAAATGAAAAGACTGTAGTTCTTTGAGGTTTCTTGGGTGTTCCAACTTTAATATGGCCTCTATTCTGCTGGGGTCAATTCTGATTCCCTCCTTAGAGATGATGTGTCCCAGCAGTTTGCCTTCTTCTAACCCAAAAAGACATTTCTTTGGATTTAAAGAAATCCCAAACCTTCTACATTTTTCGAAAACTCGTCTAAGATGCCGCAGGTGTTCATCATCCAATTGGGAAAATACAGTCACATCATCTAGATAAACGACAATAAACTTACCTGACTCTTCTACGAAGGAGATGTCCATTTCCCTCTGGAAGGTTGCTCCTGCGTTCATCAGACCAAATGGCATCTTCACATACATGAAAGTTCCCCATGGTGTGGTGAAAGAGGTTTTTTCCTGATCGTTTGGGTGAACTAGGACCTGTTTGTAGCTCGAGAAACCATCTAACAAAGAAATCCTACTGGACCCGACCACCCTTTGGAGGAGGTGATCCATTTTAGGCAAGGGGTGATTATCCTTCAAAGATGCTTTGTTCAGATTTCGGAAATCTATACAGAGTCGGATTTCCCCAGTTTTCTTGCGTGTAGGGACTAAATTAGAAACCCACTTAGAGAAACGTAGTGGGACTATGATCTTGGCATCATACATTTTCTTAATCTCTTTTTCTATCAAGGGAAGCAACTTGGGATTTATCCTCCTAAGTTTCTGCTTAAACGGTTTCTGGTCTTCCTTTATGGGAATCCTGTGTTGTATAATGCTGGTGTCATAGGCTTTCAAATCTTCATAGATCCAGGCAAAGACGTCTGAATATTCCTTGAATAGCTCAATGTACTTAAGCTTTTGTTCTGGGGGTAAAAATTTGGACAGTTTGACCATCCTAGGCTTCTCGTCAGTTCCTATATTGCAATCCTCTACCTCTTTCCCATGAGCTTCTATTTTTGGTTTCTTAGCTACATCATCATTTTCAAACAAATCTTCTAAAGGGACGAGCCCTCTAGGTAAAATATTGCTTTTCAATTGTAAAAATTCGGTATCCATTTCGTCATCTCCTAACTCTCCTGAATCTACTGTATCCTCTGTATCTACTGTATTTACTGTATTTACAGTGTCAACACTATCTATTTCAAACTCAGAATTATTTACATTTTCGTTTTCATTTTCTACATCTATGTTTGTACATTCAAAATCGTTCTTGCATTGCAGAAAGTCCTCTATCTGATCGTCATTTCCAAACACTTGCCAGTACCTGATATTATTGGGCACTGTCGGTCTGCATTTCACTTCAACAGTGTATGGGCGAGTTTGGCGGAAAGGAATCTTGCAGGAGGCTGCTGACGTAGCTAATCCATTGGCCAGAATATTCTGTCCTCTAGGCATTACCTGCAAGTTCACTTCGTTAAAACACTTCAACACATCAAGAATAGCATTTCTGTAGGCTATAAGACGTGGATGTTTAGCAGCATATTCACCCTTAATTTGTTTAATAATTAATTCAGAATCACCCCTTACCATTATTTGCTTAGCACCGACCTTTTTCAACAGTTTCAGACCTAGCATTAAATCTTCATACTCAACAACGTTGTTAGTGCAGTGGAAATTTAACTTATAGGAATGATTTTCTGAATACCTTTTTCGATGATTATGTAACCAGACTCCAGCTCCTGCTCCTTCTTTACTCACAGCTCCATCAAAATCCATACTCCAGAAATCAGCAGGGAATTCTTCAGTGATTACATTTTTCATCTTTGTTGCCTCACTGTTTTCTGGATCTTCATCTTGACTAGCTACCTCTTCCACAAGCGGAGTATCTGGCTCTTCAGTATCACCATCATTGTACAAGATGAACGAATCTAAATCTGAATGAGCAGAGTAAAGGGGGTAATTGTGAGGTTTCTCTTGACTGTTGACCATATACTTCATCAGTGTTTCTCTGTATAACCTCCTATGTTGTCCAAACACTGGGATAGTGGCATAAGACATATCCAGTTGCAAGGTTCCTTTCAACTTAGCTCCCCAAGACCGGGACAGCAACATACCATACTTTGGTGGGATGTCCGCAACCACCACGTCCATTACCATGCTTTTTGAAGGGATCTGAACCAGGGTGATGCAGAGGTCCTTAATCAGACCAATACATTTGACTTTGCTGGAGTCAAACGAGTGTAGATCTTTGTAAGGCCTAGTGACCTCCAATCCCAGTTTTTCCATTACTACTTTCGGCATTAGATTATGTGAGGCACCTAAATCCAACATGGCGTTATGCAATATCAAATCATGTATGTTCAAACTGATGTAAAAGGGAGCTACATCACCGGTATCGTCTCGACCATCTACTTCAGGTCCGAAAAGGAGTTCGGGATGATCGTCAGCAAGGTTCACAGTGTTTGAGTGAGTCACTGATCCAATAGTCAAGGCCTTGGTGCCTATGTCCGGTTCAATGGCTAATGCTTTTAGTACCTGTGAACGATAACCGCCTCTGCATATCAACTCTGTAAGTGGGATAGGAATTTTAATTTTAGCCAATTCTGCCTCCAAGCTAAACGGCGTCGGAGTTCTGGTCTGACTCATTGATTCTGGTTGGTCCACCATATTCTTCCGCTCAGAAGTACTGGGTGGGGTAACAGGTGAAACTTCGGGTTGTGCTGGTCTTTTCAGTATAGTGATGTTTTTCTTCATTGGAGCATCGGTTTTACCCTTCTCAGAAGACTTTTCAGCAGTAATCTTCTCAGGAGTTTTCTCAGTCTCATCTACCTTCTGCGTTTTGGCCGTCTTTTTCGAGGAATTTCCTTCCGTCTTCTTACTTCGCAGGTTGTATTGACGGTGCACCTCCAAAATAGCGTTTTCAAAGGCCTGTTTTGCTGTATCTCCGGCTTCCTCACTCACCTTAGTTTGATTTAGCAGAAAGAGTTCCTGCTCCTCTTGAGTGAGGAAAATGGCCTCATTATCATGAATTCCCATGAGGTTAATGTGAGTGTCTTCCAATTCTTCAATCACCTCTCCCCCTTCATCAGCATAGTTTTCCTGTAGAGGAGGTCTGATCGGCTGATCTGGGCCCCTCTGCTCTCTTTGATCTCTAGGATCTCTCTGTCTAATCTGAGGAGGGTTTCTCCTGAAATTGGGGTTCTGAATCTGGGGAGTAGGTGCGTTGTCCCTTGGAGGGTTTCTGTCGGAAATACTCGTTATTTATATCAATAATTCCAAACTTCTGACCACAGAATCCAATTTGGAATCAGTGGTTGACGTAGACGGTTCTTCTTTGATCGTGACTTTCCTTTCTGACCTTTGACGGGCTCGTTTCGCCAACAGATTAGCCTCCACACTAATAGCACTTTTCTGCATGTCTTCAAGGGTGGCAGCATTTCTTTCTCTTAATTGGTAAGACATGTCAGCATCGAATCCATCAAGGAATTTAATCAATGCCAAACCCTGGGGAGGTTTGATTTCAGTTGGGATTGCATTATACAAATTGTTAAAACGGGTACAATAATCTTGTACCGTCTCCCCCTGGTTTCTTTTTATATTCTCATATTCTGACAGTATCTGGAGAGGATTTTTATTTACCTCCCATCGATCAAGAAAACTTCTCTGGAACGCGACAAGGTCAGGGATTGATGCGGCGGGTAAATCTTTGAACCATTTCTTGACGTCTCCCGTCAGACTCTGAGCAAAAAGTCTCATTTGAACGTCGACTTCGTCAACTTCTTGCAAATCCAAATAGTCGTTCATTTTATCCACATGTTGTTGTGCGTTTAAAGGTCCGGTTGCATCAAACTGTGGAAGTCTAGTTTGGTAGTCTTGGGGCATGGCATGTAGTGGTGCGGCCAGTACCAAAGGAGCATATCGAGCTGCCATGGCGGGCGGAGGAGGTGGGACGATGACCTGTATGGTTGGAGAGGTAGTGACAGAAGACGAGGATGATGAAGGACTGGGCGGTGCTGAGGAGGTGATTTGCTTCTTAGCCGTAGGAGACAAGACTTCGGGGGTTCGGGGTTGCAACGCAGTTGGGTCAAAGACAAGCTTAGACACAAAAGTTTCAGACCGTGTTCTAACTAGGTTTCGTAGCGGACGAAGATCAAGATCAAGGTTTTGAAAGATATCTGGTTCTCCGGAAAAGGAAGGAGACTTATGAAGGGGAGTATAACTCGCTGAACTGGTAGCTAAGGCCTTTCGCCTCAACAACTGCTCGGGATTATCTATCGCTGTAGAGGGTTATAGGTCTGGATGAGATCGAGTGTGAAATTTCTTGGGAGCCAGAACTCTTTTTTGGTTTATATATATATATATATATATTTTACGGTGAAGGAAACTAGGGGAGATTTCTACACTGACGTCGTCTAGCTTCCAATTGTTCCTGAGTAGCTATGTCTTGTTCAATGGATGCCCATGAACATTGGAGTTCTTCCCCGTTATTGTCAGTTTTGAGGATTATGTCAAAGAGGTTTGACGCAATATGCGTTTGGTTCGCTAGTCCGGGCTCGATATTAGGTTGCACTGCTGCAGGGATAGTCATAGAGGAACAGTGAAAGCAATATGTATAGAGTTGATCAACCTCTAAAAATAACTTTCTTTTCGGAGTCAAACTTTCTTTAGGGGAAAGAAGTTGCGAGATTGTCAGTTTTAGTTCGTTCCCCGGTGGAGTCACCAATTATGTTAGCACTTGGTAAATTTCCTAGAAGTTGAAAAAGAAGAAATCTACTAAGGTAACCTTATCCAACCGCTTTCAAAGCTGGGATCTAGCCCTTCCAGCTTCAGAGAGGGATCTCTCTATAAGATTTAACTTTGTTTTTTAATTTCAGGTATTAGGCTAGGTATAAAGACTGTTGGTTTTGTTGTAAAAGAGTTTTTTAAGATCGGTTGAGACGGTCTACACATCCATTGGGCTATGGGGTCTGTATTCAATCAGATACTAGATACAACCAGAAATGTCGAAGAAAACCTTCACAGGATGAGATAATACACTCACTGGATCTTTAATAATTTAAAATGATGGAAGGAAGAACAGATGAGAAAAATAACTTCAACTAACAAGCAGTTAAGAATTTCTTAATTGAAGATATTAGAAGATAAACACTTAAATCTTTAGAATCGGAAATAGGGTATCGAAGATGAATACTGCAACATAACGCTATTCATAAAGATTAGATTCAGAAAAAAAAAATGAATACAAAGAAAGGAAAACATTTAACTTAGAAAATCGACATCACCAGTGAACATACACAAGAATCCTGTAAAAGTGCCTCTTCTTTATTAATGGAAGATCTTCTCCAAAATAGTACAGTTTGATAGCAATAGGGTGTGTGAATCAACCACCCCCAATACTTCGAAAGATGAAGTATTTATAATTCAAAAATACAAACGTTCCTGTCATAACTGATCAGGACGTGCTCATGCTATTTTTAGTCTAACTAACTTAACTAATCAAAACTGCTTGATGACTCGATACAACTGTATGCTGAATTTCTGGGGTAGGCCGTTGGCGAGGTGCCTTCACAACCTCTTCTGATTGGACAGGTGACTGGACTATGACAACTCATCTGCTAATCTAGTAGATCACACAGTTCTTCCCATCTGATATGACTTGGCACTGTGACTTTAAGCAATCTCCGATAGACTTCGTCCATGTCTGTATATTTAGCAAATGTAGGCTTGATGATGAATATGTGTTTAATCTCATGTTGTATACTAATATCTAATTGCAGGGAATCCATGAAGGCCTTTCCTGTGATACTTTCCTGTATCCCTGCAAACCTGGAACTGTCCTTGGACACTTCAGTCAACCTTTTCTTGTAATCAGGGAGTGTCATTAATTTGTCATTAATGACCTTCAGACCAGGTAGGCCCTTCCTTTGGAGAGCATCTATCTTATTGAAAAACTTATGTACTTCCTGATCCATGAATTGAATCTTCTCCTCGAGTTGAAGCATGAGACCTCTTTTGGTTAGAACCCTTTTGACTTCAAGTATAGTTTCTGTCCTTTCCTCAATCTTCAATTCTTCGAGTTCCTCCCTGGTCTTGGAATTCAGGAACCTTATGATTTCATTGGCTTGTGTTGGCATGTCTCCCAGCTCCATTCTGATTTTTTCCACAGCCTGTTTTCTCCTTTCAAGAAACTCATTTTGTTCAAACAAGATTTGAACCATTGGCCAGATTTAATTTATGGACTTGGAAATATCTTTCCACACAATCTCTTTGACCTCAGCCAAAGTCTTTCCTGCCATTGTCTGTTTCTGGAGATGCTGTAACTCCTTCCTGATTTGCTCATTCACCTGTTTCTCTTTGGACAGACTTGTCTGGAAAGAAGTCTTTAGCTCTTCGAGATTCTCCACTTCTTTCTTAAGCCTGCTGATTTCTAACTCTTACAGGTTCATTCTCTCCATAGACTTGGCCAGGTCTGTTGTTCCCTTTGGAAGTGGCACTTATGCAGCAGATGGAACGACCGTCACTGTTGTTGTGCTCAATCCTGCAATCGGGATAGCGCTTAATGGGATGCCTTCCATTGTCTTGGCCTGCTATTTCTCTTTTAGCAGTCTTTCCATCTCAGCCTCCATCTCCTTTAGCTGAGCATTCTGCTCCATGAGTAATTTCAACATCTCATCCTTTTCACTTTCTTTTTCGGCTATCTCCTTTGCCTGTGGGTCCTCTGTTGGAGGGAGCTTTAACTGTTTTCTTAAGGACGCGATGTCAACGTTTTTCTTTTTTATCATCTCTTCAGCAGCCTTGACATTCGCAGGGTCATAACCAATTTTGAGGACCAGCTCCTCCAGCATCTTGATTCTGTTTTCTTTCGTGAAAGATGACATTTTCTCCAGCTTGAGTTGGGTCTGGGCATTGCTCAAAGCTACCCAAAATTTTGATGCAGAACCTAAAGCATGGGCCAGTGTGTGAAAGACCATCTCCCCAGTTTGCTTGTGCAGATCCATCTAATCTGCTGGATGCATGTCTTTCGCTTGAAACTCAAAGGTGGCCCTTTTGTAATCTGATATCACCTTGGGATCCGGCACTTGTGCTTGGAGGTAAGCCATATGCATCCTACCCTTTTCAGTGTCAAAGGCTGACAGAAGCCGATGCTGAGATGTGGACAACTGCTTCTAAAACTGGGCATAAGTGCTGCTCGTGAGTGTCTGGTTCTTCTTCTTGATCAAGTCATATTTTTCAAAAATGCCCAACTTGGGCCTAGTCTTACTCGACGGAGTATCTAAGGGAGAATCTGTGGTTTTCAATGCTGTTGTTACTCCCTTATGCTGACTCGAGCCAAAAGGTAGAGTGACTGGCTTGATCCCTGTGGTGGTCACTCTGGTAGCTGGGACCTCCTGTTCTACTGTTGCGCCGGGTGTTGAAACTGTCTTCGGCTTTTTGGAGTGAATTTGAAATTCCTCTGATGACACCTCTGTCACAGGAGGAGATGATTCCTGTCGGGGCCTCTTCTCCTTGAGGACCTGAGGTGTGGTAGTGGGTAGCACACTTGTCGAGGGCGCTTGTTGTTCCAAATCCATCAAAGTGTCAGGAAACCATACTGTCTGGTTTGCAAATTTCTCGATCTCTGGCTTGGACTCATGAGCATAAGGGGCATTTTTGTTTTTCACCCTCATATCTGAAATGATCCCATATGGATCATAATGCCAAATGAAACTCGTAGAGAATTTCATCTCCTTCAACATTGTATCTACTTCTTCCCCTGCGCTTCGGCTATTGCAGATGAAAGAACCGATCTGTCCCTTGATTCTCAATTGTTGTTTTTTCTTCAGGGAAACAAAATGAATGTCATTTGAATTCATTATTTGCCTAATATATTCCAATGCAAAAATCCTTACCGGCACATATCGAGGTAGTTTGTAAGGCGTCAATTCGCATCCGAAAACTCGGATTTCGGTGTGATTCTGACATAAATACCAGTCTCCTGTCTTAACGTTGTCCGAGAGATGCAGAATTCTCTCGACTTCATCATTTATTCGTGGCTCAGGCATGCCACTCAACATACTTACCACAGGGTGGTAAAACTGGTCAATGAACGCTGTGAAGTCGTATTCAACAGAATTATGTTTCAGAAGAGAAGTCCACGCTGTGACTGGCTGGGGCTTCCCGTCGGCGTCCATCTTCTGCATGGAGAAAATGAACCTGCCGGCTTGAAAATAGACGAACATGTAAGCCACAATGGATGAATACCTAAACATGCCCTCCGTGGAGAAATTCACAAATTGTTCATGGATATTATTGGCCAAGAAGGTGCTATAGTCGAACTGCGTGGTCGGTTGTTCATCGTTTGAGAAGATGGACAGAAAACCCAGGATGGGTTCATCTACCCATTTATCAGAATAGTAACCAAGCAGGGCACACAGAGAAGAAATGATTTGATTCCCTTTGGTGTAGAACATGGAAGAAGGGTAAGGGGGATTGGTGGACGGGAGTGGAGCGGAAGTGGGGAGAAAAAGCTCGAATATCTGAGCTCTCTGAGGGAAAGTCATTTTCTGATATAGCTCGGTGAGGATTTCTAAGTTGAATGGGGACGCAGATTCCACGCGAGTAATTTGCATCATCTGGTCAATATCTTCAGGGGTGATGAAGAAAAGGACGTCTCCGGATGAAGAAATGATGGCTTTCTGGTTGGGGATGTAATGGGCCTGGCATTTGAGGGAAAACTCGGGGAAATTATGAATCTGGGGGAAGAGATACAGGGGAAAATTGGACTCCCAGAGTCCAATTTCATCGCTCTGGTCCAGGAACACCTCCCGGAGCCATGACTGCAAATCAGAAAAGTCGAAACTGCAGATAGTATCTGTTATCAAATGATCTCTATCGACCAAGGGAATTTTATCCAGGTCAACCAGAGGAGGAAGAAAATGATTCTCTTCTTCTTCCGCTTGTCTAGGCTTTGACACCATTTCAACAACTGTACCTGCAAATAAACAATACGTTAGTGGGGTCAACTGGAATGTAGGTGAAGGCGATGCAGAAGCAATGGAGGAATAAGAGGTTTCTGGCGCGATGGATGAATAACGAATGAAAAGGTAAAACGACAGTTTTATTCAAAATTGGGGTCGGTTTGGCGCGGGAGATAGGTCAGCAGGATAACGGGTATGTTATCCTATAATAAATGGACAACGGGCCACTAGGGATGAGTTGGCAGATGACGGTGGCCAAAGCATACAGTTGAGTGACGTGGAGGCAGGTGATTGGGGGTAAAAGTCGTCAAAGGGGGCTGATCATGAATGGGAAGGATAAAGGCCTGACAACAGTTATGGGATGGGACTTAAAACGGGAACAAGTGGGACAAGTGGACTTAGTGGAGAATGACGTCCATGAATGATGGGATGTCCGAGAGCATGTGAAGGATGGGACTTGAGAACCAATGAACCGATGCCACGTATGAACGGGGGCCCGCCGAAGGAAATATCTTTTCCAGACCCCCCCCCTTTTGGTTAAAGGTAGGACACCAGGGGGGGTCCGAAATCCATTTTGATCCGTTGATCTGCGCTGGTTTCTTGGCCACAGATCTTAGCGCATTTATTAATACCCATTCCGGACCCTCCCCTCCATTAAAGGCAGAACAGAGGGGGGGGTCCGGAATTCAATGTGAACTGTAGATCAGAGCGCTCTGTTCTTGACCATCCAGATGTGCGCCCAAGTTATAACAAATTCCGGACCCCCCCCCCTCCGTTAAAGGCAGAACGGGCGGGGGGGTCCGGAATCCAAGATGAGCCATAGATTTAACCGCTCCTCTCTGCGCCGTCTAGATGAGCATATGCATTATTACCGATTACGGACCCCCTCCGGTTAAAAGTAGAACACGAGGGGGGGTCCGGAATACTCTGTGGGCCGTTGATCTAAGCGTCGTGATCTGGACCATTGGAAAGTGAATGAAACATAGGTCGGGAGAGGAAAAAGTCATGTGTAGGAAAAACTTAGGATTAGTGCCTTCTTATGGGTTTTTCCAATTTTGTCTTAGACACCACCAAAGGGACATCACTTTCAACTATCCTTAGGCAACGGAGACTTGATGTAGCATTTTCTTCAAGTGGATTTTATTTGGGCAAGGCAAACAAAGCAATTAATCTCCATTCTAACCTACTTTCACCAGACAATTAACCCAGATTAAACTGTTGGGTTAAGATATTATTCTTCCTAAGGGATATCTGACCAGGATTAGACAGTCTGGTCAGATTTATTCACTAATTCTATCCTAGGGGCTATCTGACCAGGATTAGATGGTCTGATCAGATGTATTCACTACTTCTAACCTAGGGGCTATCTGACCAGGATTAGACAGTCTGGTCAGATGCATTCACTAACCTATCAACATTGAAAATTTAGAAGAACTTGGTCATGCTTGAAAGGTATGACCAAGTTACTATTGTTGCATGGGGCTTTTTGTTTCAATTCTTTTTTTGCCCTCTTTTCTTTTTCTTTTTCTTTTTTCTTTTTTCTTTTTCTTTTTTCTTTTTGTAAAATGAAAAATCAATTGCCAATAAAAGTACTAGATACAGATGCTATCCATAATATCCAAATCAAAAGTTGATTCCCATAATTTATGGGGTGATAACAAGTATGAATACACTTGATTAGCTTAATTGCACTCAATACTAGCTCTTATCATAATAAGGTGTATCATGTCTCACATACATACCTGTTGTATTCATGTTCTACTTTCTTTGATCATAGTAGTAATACCCTTAATAGTGCGCTTCTACCATTATTTCCAGCTTCTTTGTATGCCCCTTTCAAAATATCACTAGTTTTGCAAAGTCTTAGAATTATAAATAATAACCTGCTTTATATAAAAACAATATTGTTATTAAATATTTAAAATTTAACTCACTCAAATATTTATCATATTTATCGAGAAGATCCTATGTAGTATCCCAGCCAACCATAATATATTATACACTATAACAAGTAAACTATGCATGTTGGAAAATAAGGAAAATATATTGGAAAATATGGAAAATATATTGAATGATCAAATTTCAAAACAAAACATTCTAGAAAAGAATTTTATAGATCACAAAGATAATGTAAGAATATCACCTAAAATACTCCATTAGCATCATTGTAGACATTACCGTTTGGAACCATTAATTTTGTGACAATTAAGACTCACTCAATTGCATCTTCTTCAAAATATATATGCCATTAAAACTCACATTACTATTTGTAGAAATAGGCTTCATTACCACCATAAATTTTGTGACAATTAAGAATCACTCAATTGCATCTTCTTCAAAATATATATCACTCATTCCTACAATTAATAAATTATTAACTTGTATCTGTAATCCCCTTGCTCGTTGTTTTACTGAATTGATTTCCCTTGGCAAACCCAGCTTCTGAGTTCAATGACTTCGATGTGTGGGTTTTATTGATTATTATGAAAAGATTGTAGTTTTATATTTTGTACTTTATCCCTTTAGTCATCAGTCCATGCCTGAGCAGTCAGCTAGGAGCTGAATCGACGGTTGTCACTTCGGTGTTTAAAGACCTATAGATTCAAATGCCATGCATTTCTGTGCATGGATAATGAGTGAAGGATAAGAATTTTCCTTGCTGTCTAACCCTTTACTTATCTTTGAGTTGATTGATTCATGGATGAATGTTTAGTCTTTGCACCTTCTTATGAACGCGTACCTCTGCGGCTTGATTGATTAAAACTTCAATTTCTCTCTACGTTTTTAATTGCTTGAACTTGGGTACAACTCTGCATTTTTATTGATAAACTCTACATTGTGAATGATAAACCTTGAAGTTGAATGAAAATTCCTTGGCGAACTCAACTTCTAATTTCAATGACTTCTTTGTGTGGGTTTTATTGATTATTATGAAAATATTGTGGTTTTATCTTCTGTTCCTTATCCCTTTAGTCATCAGTCCGTGCCTAAGCAGTCGGCCAGGAGGCGAATCGACGGTCGTCACTTCGGTGTTTAAAGACCTGTAGATTCAAATGCCCTACTTTTCTGTGCATGGATGATGAGTGAAGGATAAGAATTTGTTCTGCTATCTATCCCTTACTTATCTTTGAGTTGATTGATTCAAGGCTGAATTTTTAGTCTTTGCACCTTCTTATGGACAAGTACATGTGCGGATTGATTGATTAAAACTTCAATTTCTCTCTGCATTTTTAATTGCTTGAACTTGGGTACATCTCTGCATTTTTATTGATAAACTTTTCATTGTGAATGATCACCTCTGCCAAGTCATAGTCATTTCAAATATTTTGTATTTTATAAAAATTTCATAAAAATTTCAAACTGTTCATATTTTTATTTCAAATTTTTATTTTATTTTATAAAAATTACAAATCTATAGGAATTAAATTTATAATTCCATTTTTACAAATCTAATATTAGAGTACAATGGAGGAGTAATATACATACAATGGAAAAATTTTAAAACATACATATTTAAATTTAATAAATATACTATAAACATACATATTTGCATATTAATAAATAATTTATAAACATACATATTTAGTCTCTCACTCTGATGTTGTTTTGAAATTGTAGTGACCCTTTGACTAAAGGAATAATTATAACGAATACTTCATTGTGGATAATAAATTCTAATTTAGACATAAAAGAGTTTACAAACTGCAAAAAACCTTCACTAGTGACATGTTCTCATACCATAGGCAGCCACTCAATGTTTGGGAGACCAACACGTTGGCTGGTTATTCACCATCCTTGAATTAATATGATGTGAGTAGTTTTGATGGATTAACATATGGATCAAGTGATATTGGTACCTTAACGACCTGGTACCCCTAAAATATTTAAATTGTTGGTGCATTGTATTTTCCAAGAACTTCCAGAAGTCAAACCTTATGAAGGTTTGATTCTCGGGGTGTGACAACGCTACTAGGAAATAATATGTTACAATGTAACATACAATTACATAGTAATATGTTATAACATATTACAATGTAATATGGTATATAGTAATATATGTTATGACATATTACATTGTAATACGATATGGAAAATCTGCATTAATATAGAACAACAATTAGAAAACAAATTGTGAAACATAAGTAGTATATTCACTGTAGTGATTCCCTCAACCTGTAGAATATATACACCTGTGTAGATTTGGTTTTTCTTTGAAATTTATCTAATCAACATTTAATGTAATATGCTTAGGATATAATCCATGTTCATGCAATACCTTCACCTCATTGTGATTAAAACATGTTGATATTATTAGTGGGTGTGTGAGGTTATGAAGATTAAACTCTTTGTTTTGGGGATTATAATGCATTACATTATATGTGGTATTTGTGGATCCAACCATAGGGAACTTTTAAGGAATCTTAAAAAAATGTTCTAATATGTTTTTTTAGTGGATCCAACCATAGGAAAATTTTAATGAATCCCCTTGCTTGTTGTTTTTCTGAATTGATTTCCTTTGGCGAACCCAACTTCTAATTTCAATAACTTCTTTGTGTGGGTTTTATTGATTATTATGAAAAGATTGTGGTTTTATCCTCCATCCCTTATCCCTTTAGTCATCAGTCTGTGCTTGAGCAATCGGCCAGGAGCCGAATCGACGGTCATCACTTTGGTGTTTAAAGACCTATAGATTCAAATGCCCTGCTTTTCTATGCATGGATGATGAGTGAAGGATAAGAACTTACCATGTTGTTTATCCTTTAATTATCTTTGAGTTGATTGATTCACGGCTGAATGTCTAGTCTTTGCACCTTCTTATGAACGAGTACATTTGCATCTTGATTGATTAAAACTTTGATTTCTCTCTGCGTTTTTAATTGCTTGAACTTGGGTACATCTCTGCATTTTTATTGATAAACTCTGCATTGTGGATAGATATTGATGAGAGATGTTGACACAGGATTCTCCAAACATTTCTCGCAAACGCTCTAGGTTCTCTAAAGAAGAAAGAATAAGAACTCATTTGACTGAGACTCCTAGTGACCAACAACAATCTCGTGAGATGAGATTTTCAAACGAGTCTGTGAATAGATCAACTCCAGAACCTGCTCAAGCAAGTGCTATGGATGTAGTCTTCTTAGATAGGTTGTGCATTGATACTCCTATGCCTGAGAATGTAGGGACTACCTCTGGACAAAGGAATATTTCTGGTAATTTTCTTTGGTTTTGTTTATTTTTGTTGTATTTTTTTGTATTTAAATTTATGTGAAGTTAAATCTTGTAGTTACTTTCAAATGTGTGTGTAAACAATCAGTTTAGAGCAAAGGACGACAATGAAAAAGAGAGTGGTTGTCACGAAGATTCAAATGTCGGTGCATATGGTGAAGGTGGATTTAGGAGGCCGCATTATCAAGAAACAAAAGATTACACGTCTACGTTCACCTATTCTTCGGATGTTGGTGATGAACTTTTGTGGGAAGAGATTACTGAAGCAATTACGCTTGAGCGATACTCAGGTGTTAAAAGGAGGTTGGAAAATGATTTTTTTTTGTCTTGGAACTCCTTCAGGAGAGTAACCAAAGCTTGCAAATTGTTTTGCATTCATTGGAAAACTTTATGGACACATATCAGAAGATTGGGCCAACCACTGACAATTTTGTTGATGTAATGAGGCGGCGAAAGTCAGAGGTAAGGCCCTAATACATGGGAGGTAGTAAAAAATAGAGGTTCAAAAGAATACGCCATTTCGATGTTCAATTTCAAAGAGGGCCCAAAGCGGAAGATGTTAAAGATGCAATATTTTAAGCACCCTAAAATTGCAGGACATATGTATAACAGATTTTTGGTGACATATGATAAATTTCCATGGAAGGATGAGGCTCCATTCTATTTTGCAAGACATGTTTTTGCAGAGTTTTTCTTGCACATGCACCTTGATTATACTAGTCTACCGTCCAAGTATTATGGGACTGGTAAATGATGTACATATGATTGCAAGGGGCATATCGAAGTGCGACATTGTCGAGGCCTCCAAAACCTTTAGTACCTCTCCCAACAGGGGCATTTGTTTCACATTCAGAGTTGCAGGCTACATCATAGGTTGACAAAGAGGCTAGGACTCCAGTCGGGGAAAATTTAGAAGCAATTTTTTATGGTGTTGATGTTAACATGAGCCGTCAGCGAGCGAAAGTCAATTCTTGGGCCACATTTGTTTATAAAACGGATGCAGAGTTAGATACCATGTCAGCAGAAAATGTTTTCGAGTATGCAAAATTTTGTCGGGATGTTTGGAAGAAGGTCATTCAGAATGATGACCCAAACCCCAGATTGGTATGTGTTCTAGTTAGGAAATTTTTTATGCATTTATTGATAGTTTACTTCTAATTCTATATTTAAATATCATTGTATCTATATAAATAATCGAGTTGTTTGGAGATATGTTAAATGAATCTCCGGTAAGTAGGGGACTTGATTCCACAAGTTTAAATTTGTATGGATTGAATCCGGTATGTGTTTTCTAATAGTTGTTCAATCTTCACTCTTTTGAATAAGAGATCAACAATATTTATAATTTTGTATAATTGTGAACACATTGAATCCTAGATTTAGTTCTTAGTTGTGTTGTTCACAGATCTCTATTCCATATCCTACTACTCTCTATTCCATATCCTACTACCAGGGAAAACATGTCTCAATTCTCATTGGGAGAGTTTGAAGAGGGTGAGAGTTTACAGGTATAATTTAATGTCTTAAAATAATTTAAATTTAATGTGTTATGATTATTTAAATTTAATTTTTCAAATTTTCAAATTTGAAATGTGTTATATAGGCTAAAATGGAAAAGAGAGTACCTGAGAGTGTGCTTGAGAGGGATATTGGGATTGAGAAGGAAGCGAAGGAAGCACCCAGATTTGGGGAGGATGTGTCCATTCAGGATGATTCATAAATGTATGTTTTTTACTTTTATCAAATTTTTGTTTTCTCAAATTTTTAGTTTAGCCTTTCCTATTCAATGCTTTGATCAATTATTTTAAAATATACAGAACCCCTAGATAAGTTTATCGTTGTCTTAAATGGTGTACATTCAAACTTATTTAAGGTTAGATCATGAAAAAGACCTAATTTTGAACTTGAACATTTGAATATTTGAGAACATACTCTATCCCATATCACAAAAACCAAAATTAGGTATTCACTAATCACATAACTAAATTGGTTACTAATCACAAAAACCAAAATTCAATTAGATTTATAAATAAACTCACATATTGTATATGTGAGCTAGCTCACACATATTTTATATGTGAGCTAACACATACTGTATATGTGAGCTAGCTTACACATAATTTCAAAAATATTTCATTATATCTAATATGAATACATCTCATTTAAATGGTTTTTTAAGAATGACTTAATATACATGTGCAGATTTGTGTTTTTTTGATGTACATGCAAGATTATATGAGAACATCTATACCACCGCAAAAAGAGGAGATAAGTATTTTCTAGAAGAATGGTTTTTAAAATGGAGATTTGTGAACTTTTTTAGATAATAAGTAGTTTTTTCGAAGAATGGCTTAATATGGAGATTTATGAGTCATTTAGTTTGAAAGAGCATTGTGAAATTTGATTATATGACCACTGCAAAAAAAGATAGAAGTATTTTACTGCTGAGGAGATTAGTATTTTATTGATGTGTAAATATGATCAAATAACATCACCTGGGATGAGAATTTCTGAAGGATTTGAGACCTTATCCACAAGGAGAATTTCACCTGAAGGATTTAGGACTTTATCCACAAGGAGATAAGTATTTCATTGAAAGAATGACTTAATATGGAGATTTGTGAATTTTTTTCATACACAGTTCTATATTTATTTTCAGATTATTATTTAACTCTAACTCACAATTTGTTTTACCAAGAACACAATAACATCACCTGGGATGAGAATTTCACCTGAAGAATTTGGGACCTTATCCACAAGGAGAATTTCACCTGAAGGATTTGAGACTTTATCCACAAGGAGATAAGTATTTCATTGGAAGAATGACTTAGTATGGAGATTTGTGAACTTTCTTCATACACAATTCTATATTTATTTTCGGATTATTATCTAACTCTAACTCACAATTTTTTTTACCAAGAACATATTTTTTCTCTTCAATTGTTTTTAAGATTTTAGATAAGATTTACAAATTGTTTAAATAATCTACTCTTAATTGGAGAGTAACTATCTTAAATATGTTTAACTGTGGTTGGGTATGTTATTATATCTTATTGTTTATTTAATATTTAGTTACAGTATATATGCTAATATGTGTTATTTGTTTTTTTATTATTGTTTTTTATTCTTACATATGTCTAAATTATATTTGGTGGAAAATATGTTTACAATATATTTTGTGGGAAAGAGTATATTGGAGAATGAGACTTAACTCTTTTGGTATGTATGTCAATTTTGTTTTAATCACAATTTTTTATTTCTGTATTATTTTGTATGTTTGAATTGTAGGTATGAAGTGATCTATCTTAAAGAGATGGATTAGAGTCCAAAATTTTGGAGTTAAATGTCTTAGTTTTTGTTATCATCCTAAAATGAATGTCGAACTTAAATGTATTTTACAGTGTAACTATTCAGGCTTTGATTATATATATATATATATATATATATATCATAATTTTGGAATTCAAAATAACAATTTATTGTCTCATATTTGATTTATCAAAGTTGATGGAAAAAAAAGTGGCAAAATTAACTAATAATGAAATAATGTTTTGTATGTTCTCATTTTTACAATGCATTAAATTAAGCATCAATCTCTTAAATATTTTTCTGGTATGTATTAATTTAAATGTTTCATTTTATGTTCACTGTGGACTGTCAAAAATACGATTCTATTGACATATCATCAAATAATTTTGGCAGAATAATTTAATATTAAAATATTTTAATTTTTTTTTCTAGTTTACTAATGACCCTGTTTATTTTAGCAGATTAATTTTATATTAATTTTTTTTTTCTAGTTTACTAATGACCGTGTTGGTTACATAGATGCACTTAACCAATAAAAAAAACTAAAAGAAAGATAGGCATATGAGATCTGCTAAATAAATTGGTTACATAGATGCACTTAACTAATAAAAAAAACTAAAAGAAAGATAGGCATATGAGATCTGTTAAATAAATTGGTTACATAGATGCACTTAACTAATAAAAAAAACTAAAGGAAGGATAGGCATATGAGATCTGTTAAATAAATTGGTTACATAAATGCACTTAACTAATAAAAAAAACTAAAGGAAAGATAGGCATATGGGATGTTAAATAAATTGGTTACATATATGCACTTAACTAATAAAAAAAACTAAAGGAAAAACTGAAGGAAAGATAGGCATATGAGGTGTTAAATAAATTGGTTACATAGACGCACTTAACTAATAAAAAAAACTAAAGGAAAAACTAAAGGAAAGATAGGCATATAAGATCTGCTAAATAAATGAAAAGAAAAAATTAAAATAAAATAATGCAAGAATGTGTTTTTATTTATCTATTTAAGAATATGCAAAGTCAATAATACAATAATGTGTTGTTGTATATATATTTAAAAATATGCAAACTCAACATATGGACAAGAAAAAAGTGACCTGCCAAACATACAAGATTGTATCATTACATATCTATTTAAGAATATATGATAATAGACAACATGTTAAACCATGCAAAACATATTTGATAATATATGGTAGTAGAAAACACTTTAAACCATGCAAAGCCTTAATGCTGGTATGAACTGCACTAAAAGAAAGAAATTTTCATGATCTACCAATTTCCTTTCAGGAAACTTGTGTTTGATTTTGGAAGAAGGTAACCAATGTGGAATTCAAAGGAGGAGGTATGCATTCAAGCATTGTGTTTTAGACATGCCAAGGAATAACACATACCCCTTGTACAACTCAGATAACATGTATAAAAGGGAATTACATTAGGAAAATGATTTGTAGGCTGTGGTTTAATACTATTCACATAAACCCACACTTTTGTAAGGGTCTTCACTTGACTTTAGGCAATGTTGTATTAATTTCCTTAACTTTGTTAGAGAAGAGATCTATTAATTACAATTTAATTCAGTTGACTTTATGCAAGGTTGTATTAATTTTCTTAACTTTGTTAGAGAAGATCTATCTATTAATTACAATTTAATTCTAATGATTAACACTACTAAATAAATTTATATGAAAATCAACTTAATTATTAAAATGGAGATTCTAAATAATTTCAAATTTTAAATGTAAATCAACTTAATAATTAGAATGAAGATATTGGTATATATATGATATTATTAGTAAAGTGTTATTACAAAAGTGGAAGATATGTTTAAATTGTTTTTAGTTGTTAGAATATTAATTTAAAAAATGAAAAAAAAATAACCACTTAAAGAAATCGATGCTCCCAAATCTAGGAATGTTCAACTCTTCTTTGATTGGTGCAATAGTAATAAAAATAAATTTCTCAAGATAGAAGAGATATCTAAATTAATTATAGGTAATGTTTATATAATAAAATCTTGAGATAGAAGAGATGTTCAACTCTTTTTTTTTGTGATAATGATAAAATAAAATACTCAAAATGATGCGACAATAAAATAAAACCTTAATATGGAAGAGATGATCAACTCTTCTTTAATTTTATCATGTAGTCATTAAAAAAGTGCCAAAGCTATAAGAGATATTCACCTCAAAATTAATATACCCTTAATAAAATAAAATCTCAAAACGAAAGAGATGTTTTCAATTTTTCTTTAATTTTGAGAACAATAATTAAAAAAAATATTCAAAATAAAAGAGATGTTCAATTCAACTTTAATTTATATAATGCTTGTAAAATAAAATAAAAATCTGAACAAGTTAAAATTTGAAACAAGATATTATTACAATAGAAAACATAAAATATGTTTAATGTTTTTTTAAATTAATGCAATATTATTAAAATAAAATGGAAAAAAATACTACTGAAAAAAGTAAGTGTTCAATGGAAATGGTGTTTAACAATTTTTTAGTTTAAAATAAAATGCTCACAATACAAGAGGTATACAACTCAATTTTGATTGGTATAATGCTCATAAAATAATTTTGATTGGTGTAATGGTTGAAAAACACAGATAAAATATGGTTGAACCATATGTTATCTATGTTTTCAAAGAATGATTTGGAGTTTTTTTATATATACCATTTTTATAAATATCTTATTTGAAAATATGGTTGAAAATAGTCAAAACAAGTCCTCAAATTCTGGGATGTACTTTCAATGAAAAATAAAAAATTATGGAATGTACATGTACCACTTGTTTAAAAACATCGTAATGGTATTCCATCTTCAATTATTCGTTCATGATCGACTTTGGACATTTTCCACTTTCTAACTTTTTTTTTTATTGAACTTCTATTAACTTTATGCGCGTTGCACATACCAAATGACTATATTGACAACTTGTGACATCTGACCGATAGTATTGAAAGTGAACATGAGTATCGGTTTGATGGGTTTCTTGAAAAAAATATCATTTCAATACAATGGATCATCTTTCATATATAAAAATCTTATCATCAAAATCTTCTAATAGCCTCATCTTTTGTTCTGTGCATCGCATCAAATAATATTTCATGTTTTTAGTGTTGTCTATAGGTTCAACCATAAAAAAAACATCTCCTGCAAATAATTGGATATAATGGACAACAAATAGTTCGTGTTAGATTATCACACGAGTACATCTACAAGTTATTTGAAAAAATTTAAACATAAAAATTACCTTCTCTAACAAGATCAGAAACTCTATCGCCATCAACTGACACTATAGTTTCATTTGATTACATATCCTCTGAGCTTGCAAGTGGGATTTTCCCTTTTACATTAAGTTCGGTATGTCTCCAAGCTTTAACATATCATGCATTTTCCTTTTCGCAAATATCTATGGATTTTGTGTCCTCTATGCAAACTGAATAAAAACAAGACTCATTTCTTCTATCAAATGCAAGAACATTTTGAAAACGTTTTGTTTTAACTGAATGTATTTTTTGTGTCCCAGGTATTGTACTGACATCATATGAAATTGATCTATTTAAATCTTGGATTCCAACATACCAAAAAAACTTGCACAAGACAAGAACTTGTTAACTTGAAATCTCTCAAGAAAATGATTGAAGTTTGAAT
>JASDQU010106999.1:82789-97790 GCA_032191745.1 Picea mariana | reverse complement strand
CCAAACGGGGCCCACATGACTTTTGGCGCTTCATCTCCTAGGGTTAGGTTTTTGGATGTCTAGGACTTTTGGCATTCCTATTTATTGTAAAAAGGCCTTCAGAGCCTCATTGTAACCATCTTCTTGCGAATGCGAGTAGCCGTCACATCTCTTCTCAGAGATAAGCCGCCACCATTCTAGCGAGTCTTTCACTCTGTATTTTTACAGTCTCTGTACATTTATTTCATTAATAGAAATCGTGTATTACTGTATATCTGTGTTTATGGTTGCATCTCTGATACATTTCTGTTATATTATTGAATATCCATGATATCTCTGTGCATTTCCTTATTGTATCTCCGCTCTCATTTCGTGCCGAAAATAATCCGGATCATGATCTTCTCTACACATTGGTGTAATTGGATTCCTAAAATTTCACTACTAAGTGCTTGTTGTTTCTTATTTTTCTCATAATTCCCCATCTAAATATATCTTAGTCATGTAGGAACCTTTCTAAGTGCCATTTTTTTACGTGTTGATTTCATGAAATTTGCAGCGGTACAATCATTTGTTGTGTTTATAGTCATTTAATTTGTGTTCTCCAATATGACTAGTTATAATGAAATTTCTCATGGAAGTACCACACAAATTTTTTATTGAGAAGTAGGGAATTATGGAGGATTAATTTGGGAACACAGGTTCGACTTTTGGATTCCTTAAATATATTCAATTGGGAAAACAAATTGATGAAGCAGATGGACTCATTTATATGTCCATATTTGAATATTTGATCATTTAAACTTCAAAGAATTAATAAATCAAATGAATCATGGACCAAAATTTAGTGGTAAACAAAATAAAGTTTAAACTCATGAGAATGAGATAATTGTTCAATAAACAAGGTATTCCCACACATGTCGAACACCTTACGCAACCACTCACACAAATAGATCAAAGATCAGTACATTGGTGTATTACATGGTTAAAATCCTCAAAGAGGGAAATAGTCCACAACCCCAGCCAATGTAGCCACTTGAGGCAATATATTAATGCAAAATGGAAAAAACATTACAAATAATTTTCTCACAATCGATCATTGGCAAATGACCTCCACTCTCTTTAAGTAGAGATCATGAACCAATCAGGTGTCATGCACCGAGAAATATAACCCTTAGTATCAAAGAGAAAGTGGACTGTCATATTGTTGGGTATGTGTCATATTCTTTGCATGGTTATCCCCATGTGCAATGCATATGCATTGGGTGCAACGGGGGGTCATACATGGGGCTAGAGCCCCCGAAAAAAAAACTGGGTGGTTTTATGGTTCGTTTTGGGTGGTTTTGGCACACGATTTTCTGGCCCATGGTTTTCTAATTCTAGTTAAGGAATTAAGGTTGTAATATAATCTAGGTCAATGGATTAAGGTTTTGGATGACATGGAATCATATATATTGTATTTGTAAATGGTGAAATTAATAAAATGAGGGTCGGCTCTAAATATTTATTGGTTTTCCTGGTTAAGGGTTTCCAGGGTAAATTTCTAAGTATTGTGTGAATGTTATTGCTTTCATTTCTATTTTATAAAGTATCTATGTGTGCATTGCTATATTGTAAACGTTTAAAACTTACATAGATAAATTTATTTCTAGAACATATCATGATTTTCATATTTGATAACTACAAAAGCATATTAAGGAAACACACATTACCTAAAGACACATTAGACCAAGTTCATATTAACTAAATACTGAGTGTCTAAATATCCTAACATCTCTCCTTAATAACAACTTGGGATAAGAATAAATGATTTATAATGGTGGCATGGTAGCAAAAGAAAGGAGGCACTAAAGCCTATCCCCCCTTAATGAAAACTTCCTAAACTCCTAACATAGATCAAAGTTTGGAAAACTTCACTTCTATAATAGACTTTGTGAAAATGTATACAACTTGATCATCTATAGGGAAAAAGAGCACTTCGAGTACACAATACTGAATAATTTTTCTGATGAAGTGTATGTGTAGTTCAATGTTTTTAGTATGTAATGTTGAACTAGATCTTCAATGAGATTGATGACACTTTGATTGACACACCATGGTATGGTTGGATTTTATTGTTGGAATCTAAATTATGAAACGATTTGTCAAAGTCACATGGATTCTTGACTTGCATTAACTGCTATTCAATACTCTACTTACGTTGAAGAACGAGTAAGAGCTTTTTACTTCTTACAAGCCCAAGTGATAGGTTTGGAACCAAGACTAAAAACATAATATGCAGTAGAATTTCAGTCATCAAGGACACCAACCCAATAAAAATCAATAAAACTAACCAACAAAGAAGTCTCCCTTGAATTGTAATGTATCTCAAATTGAATTGTACACTGCATATACCAAAGTGTCATTTTTGTTGCTTCATAATGGCTCTCATGGGGTGTTTTCATATATTGAGGAACAAGACCAATAGGAAATGAAATATTGGGTTGGGTATGAATCAAATACAAAATGATACCAACTAACTGATAGTACAAAGTGGCATCTATTTAAGGTATAGTACATGTGGAAACAAGCTTGACTCTAGACTGGAAGGGAGATGGGGTTGGTTTACAATATTCCACATGAAAGCAACAAAGAAGGTCACATGCATACTTAAACTAGGAAAGGGAAATTCCTTTCTTTGTTTGCAATACTTGGAGGCCAAGGAAATAATTCAAATATCTTAAATCTATCATTTCAAATATCTTCTTAAGGTTGGGTTTCACATGGTTTAAAAGTTTGGGGTCAATACCAGTGATAATATGGTCATCAACATAAAGAACACCTATTATGAGATGGTTACATGTTTTCTTGGTATAGACATTAGTGATCCAAATTAGATAATTATATAATTTTCCATCTATCTTTGTACTTTCTGGGTAGAAAATTCGAGGAAATGGCTTGCAGGGCCCATTTTAGGGTAGGTCCCAGTTTGGTGATTTGGGGTCTAGAATCTTCTAGAGCTAGTTTGAGGCATCAAAAAACACTTTTCGAGGTTAAAAATTTATGAGCATATCTTTTGTCCCTCAACATTGTTCTATGCACCGAAAGCTTTCCAATGACATGAAAATTTGCCTTAATCAATGTTCGTATGCCGAAGTTATGCCTCCTACAAGTTGACATGCCTTGTTGACCATAATGGTATCAAGTGGATGCCACATCAACCCCCATTACTAACACATGTGGGACTAATCATTTATGGACTTTTAAGAATATTCTAGAGCATCCAAAACCCTAACCCTAACCCTAGACGACTATCAAGCTATGTTAAATATTGGGTCACTAGGAAGAGAAGGGGTTCCATTCTTTTAGTATTTTTATTGTTCCACAGTTGATCAGAGCATCTAGGAGTGGGTTATATAAGAATACTAGAGGAGGTAGAAGATTTTGTAGTAGCCATTTAGAACATAGTGTATAAGGAAACTACATGGAGAGTGCTTCTTTCTATGCAACTGCATTTCTTAAATGAGTAAAAGATAGTAGAGCATAGGCCTCACCTTCTAGCTGGGTTTTTCTCCCATATCGGGTTTCCTAGATCACATCTTGTGTCGATTAGTGTGGATGGTGTGTTCATTTTTAGGAACATTTTAAGATCTATTGTGATCAACTATTCCAGTGGAACATCCATAGAAGTTTAAAGAATATATTGGTATCAGAGCAGTTTTTTGGGAGTTTTTTGGGAGTTTTGTGGGAAATTGTAAGATCTAAGAATTGGATTAAGAAGGAAGATTTTATTCCTGAGTTTATACTTTAAGGCTCTAAAGTATACCATCAAGGCATCCAAAAAAAGTAGAGATAATTAATCGGTAAAAAAGAAAAAGTTTAAAGGAAACTGAGATCATAGTTGATTCCTTAACTGTCTCTGTCTAGCTTCCCATTGTTCTTGAATGCTAATATCCCTTTCAATTGTAGCTCATGATCTTTCAAGTTCTACCTGTGTATTTGTTGTTTGTAAAATGGTATTGAATAGGTTTAACGCAATGCTCATTTGATCTGATAGACTGTGTTCTATATTGGGTTGTCTAGTAACTGGAACAATCATGAAAGCTGAGGGTTTCTTTTTTGTAAATCAAGAAAAATTTCAAGGGTCGCAAATTTCTGGTTCAAAATTATAAAAATATAACTTCCAAATTATGAATTAATAGTATAACATAAATAAAGGCCTTTTCTAGTATCTGAATCAAATTTTAAAGGAGACAGTGGATGGAAAGAAGAAAAAGGAAAACATGTAGTCGTACAACAAAAATGAGGCATCAATTTAAGAAGAATCCCATTTTAAGTTAATACAAGAAAACGGATGATAACTTTGCAGAAGCATACAGTTTCAGAGTCCTAAAACATTCATAGGTCTTATATCCATTGAAAGCTGATACAGAAGAAAAACTGCAAACGATTAGATAATCTGACTGTTTTAATTACTATAATAGAAATCACCACATGAAACACTTCAAACGAAAGTATGGAATAAAAAATAGAATGACAGAGAAACACATAACTCAGGCTTGACAAGATATCGAATCTTCAATCTATATTGTATTAGTTCAAGCAAAACGAAGTTATCTCTTTACAATCCCTCCAGAACAAAGCCAGTTCTCAGTCTTGAAAAATTACATTTATACAAAACCACCAATCTTAGGACGGTTGGTGAGTTCCTAATTCTTAGAGACTAACTATTTGTTAAAAAGTAGATCCAAAACCATTTTCATGATCTTCTTCATTTTTCCATTTTCTGGGAAGTAAAGCCCTTCCAAATAATACTTTTACTTTGCCGATGACTCTCCTTCTTTTGATTCAATACATTTAATACATTTCTCTAGGAACTGTGTAAAATTTATGGGGGGTTCTAGAAAATCTCTTGCCTCGAACAGATAAAACTTTCTCTGAATCTTAGAAAGGTTGTCATCCACTCCTTTATCTGTAAACTTTATTGACGACAGCTTTAAGTTTGGCTCAACTAACAACCTGTCCACTAGGGTGACATCGATTTTTCTTAGTTGTGAAATTTTTGTTTGGATTTCACTCAAATTTTTGCTAAAATTTAATTGATGTCTTACAATATTGATCTATCCCAAAAGTCCTGTACACTGGCCTTTTCCAATATTTAATGACCCTTTGTCTAGAAAATCAAAAACTTCTTCACAGTCATCTCTAATTTCTTTGGCTATTCTTTTGCTTTCAGTTATGTTGGTTTCCCATAGCTTGAGCATGATGTTGCCTCTGATTTGATATGTGGCTGATACTTTCATAGTTTCGGATACCTCTTCACCTGTCGAATATATAATTGATTTTTGGAGAGTAATTCTCACTGCTTTGGCTTCTTTTTCTAGTAGGATGATATTTTCAAAGGCATTAACTACTTCTTGAAAGTAATTCTGAATAATTTCTATCTTGGAAATCAATTTCTTCTGTTCAATTTCTATTTTTGAATGCACTTCCAATGACTGGGCCTGGAAAGCTTTTAATTCTATAATCTGATCTTCCATTGATATTAATCTATCCTGCAACTGTTATGCGTGCTCCTTTTGCTGAGTAATCTGTAGCTGATTTGTTTCTATTTCCTGGCTCATTTCATCCAAATTCGTTTTGAGTGATTGAACCTCTAACCTTTCAGCAGCCCTTGTCTACTCCAAACTTTTACTCATTTCTTCTCTAATGCTTTCCTCAGCATTCTTTAATTGCTCTCACAATTGTGCTATGATTTTATCACTCTTCTTTATCCTTGTTATGATTTTTCCCATGGTAAAAAAGTTTGTTGTGGCCATGGGTCCCATGGAACCTGCTACCTTTGTAGCGAAATCTTCTTCCTCCAAATTTTGTCCGTCTATCAGGACTTTATTTTTTTTAACCATGTTCCCCTCCCTCTTATGCATCTCCTATTTCAGGATGGCCTTCCTTTTTCTACTGAAAAAATAATCGGAAGGAGGAATCTCATCTATGGGAATGGAGGTAAGGTCATCAACAAAAAGAGCTCCCATCTGTGGCAGTCCAAAAGTGGACTGTAAGGGAGTTAAGGAGGCTATGGGACTCCCTAGCTCCATAGATCCTTTCCCTCCTGTCGCCTTAGGTGTGTTGACATCAACCTTTGGTGATGAAGTGGGAGTAGGCTTACCGGACTTGGGAGGTCTCCCTGACCTTTTCTGTTCTTTGGTCTTTTTGCTTGGTGGAGGCCTTTCCGCATCTTGTAGGGCCTTTTCGGAATTTCCCTTCTTTTGTGTTCCTGCTCGAAACCTGGTGGAACGCTTTCTTGCTCAAAACCTGGTGGAACGCTTTATTGCTCCAAACCTGATGGAACGCTTTCTTGCTCCTTGGGGAGGGTAATTTCTTCCCCTTGAAGTACTTGGGGCAGACCACTTCGTTGATGCTTCTGAAAGGTCCAAAATCTGACTTGCAGGTTGGATGACAGTGTTTGTACTCTTTCCAACACTTGTTTATAACATTTGGTCCCTTTGAACACGTCGTCCCAAGGGGACTCCTCATGTTCATAGGCTTTCATATTGCAGTGTATCAAGTGTTTATTCACTAATTGATAAAGGTCATGCCTTTTGTACTCAATATTTACCAGTTTAATTTCTTCGATCGCTTCTTCTTCCACCCTAGAATGTCCCAAATTTAATAATGAAAATTTCTCGATGTGCACAGGGAAGATTGGCCAGGACTTATTTTGAGCTGCCTTTAGCTCTATTCTAATACCACCTTTTACTATTTGGTGTGCCACTTCCCTACACACTAGTCTATCCAGAAGGAATTTTGGAAGCGCATGAGGGGGAATTGAGCACCCATAAACCCTGATGTAGGAGAAGCTTTCTTCAATGAACCAGTCTATATTTGCTTGAGGTTATTTGAAACTGCATCAGAAATGCGAGGAGGGTCACAGCCGAAAAACATTTTATGCATGGGTATCACCACGAAATGGCAAATTTCGTAAAATGAATTTTTTGCATTTTCTTCCCACAACTCAGAGTGATATTCGTGAATGGGTTCAAGGTAGGTTATGTTCCAACTCCAATTCATCAGGGGAAATGGAGTCATAAAAAAAATTGCATCCATGAGGTACGCTAACATGTAGAAGGCCACTGGTTGACCTCAGGCTCTTGCAGCTCTGTAATCTAAAATCTCGTTGGCTATATTATTAGATAAAATATTGTCCCAGTTGAAACTATATCCTTCTGATGCTTCTTCTAAAAAGGGCACCCATTCTGTGGGGAAATGACAAGGATTCTTTTTACCGAAGAGTCTGCACAGCATCATGGCTACATAAACCACGTACTCATTCAAAGAGGTTGTGGCATAGATTTTGTGGGTATCGGCCCTAAATTTTGATGGACATCTCCACCAACCTTTGATTAAATCAGGGTAAGTTTGGTCTGCCTCAGTGCATTCCTTTCTCTGGAATTCAGCTATAAATTCGGCATTGTAAATGAAATTAGGATTGGGTGAGAGTTTGTACATAACCTGGATATGTTCAGGTCTGAATGAGCCAATAATGGCTCCTTGATCATTTAAAATGCTTCTCATTGGAATATCAACCTTGTCCAAATCCCAACTGACCATGTCGTTGTATGGCATGAGCCATGGGTGTGTTGCAATTTTGTGAAGCTCTGATTCTGCTATGTCCCGAAGGTGATTCTCGGAATCGCTAGGGGAATTTTTCATCTCACAGTCCAGATTTTCATAAATCTGTCTCCATGATTTAATTGAGTCGATAGCATGTGGTGTGGTGTTTGATATGACATCTCCCTCCGGGATGGAAATCTCAGTTGTATCTTCACTCTTCTTGGGTCCCTTCTTTGGTGCCATGAATCTGTATTGGAAAGAAAACCTGTCACAGAAGAGAGGTGTGAAAGCTCGGTTATATTATCCTATTTCTGATAGAAAAAGCGAGAATAATTTTTAAAGCACAAACCTCTAGCTTTCTTTTAACTCATTTTATGGTGAAAGTACTGACGCAGTTGTCAAGAATTTAATACCTTTAATGTGGATAATATCTCTGAGATACGCATTTCTGTCACAGAAACCAAAACCTATCCATTATTAATGTGACTGTATTTCGTCGATTCTAAAATCAACATTCAAAAAACTTTTTTTGACGGAGGCCGAAAAGAAAGTACTTAAGAAGTTTAACTACCATTAAATGTATTTTTAAAATGAAGTTAGTTCTCTTTAAAATTCGGTATTGAGTCGGGACTTCACGTTTTGGGGTTTCGTGGATCGCAATTACATGAGGTATGTCACCTCTAAACCCCAAATTTCGAAATCGTGATGAGATTAGATTTAAGCCTTAACTTCTATATTGAGTCGGGACTTCGCATTTCGGGGTTTCGGGGATCGCGGTTACATGAGGTATGTCACCACTAAACCCTGAATCTCGAAATCGCGATGAGGATAGTTTTAAAATAATCGGGATCAAGACTGACTTTCACTTCTTTCGGGAAATCGGGAATCAGGATTTCGCGATTCAAAATGCATTGAAGAGATATTTTTCTAAGTAAACTCTGAATCCCGAGAGGTTTAAAAGATGGTTAATTAACTTCTTTAGGGTTTTAAATTATCGCGATTTAACGTACTTTACAGAGCATGCGTCTAGACTTTAATAACATTTGAGCTTCTTGTCTTTAATTATAATGAAGAAAATAAATCATTTTGAGAATTCGGTATCGGTCTTTTGGACTGATAGCGAGGATTATACCTTATAAAAAACCGAATCTCGAAAGAGAAAAGTTTTAGTTTTAAAGGTGAAAAATTTTCAAACCTAGCTTCAATAGAAGTCATGGAACCCTGGCCATGGTGAATGAGTCCAGACGTAACAACCATTGGGATGAGGCAAAATAGAGATTTACAAATATGGAAGAGAGATTCACTAATGTCTCTTATAACATGGCCCTCCTCATGGCATCTCTAGTGAATACGTTTATACCTTTCAGGAGGTTGGTGGCTCTAACTCAAAAATTGGATCAAATGACAAATCAAAAGATAATGAAGACCCGGAAAAATAATTGAAATAACAGTCTGAGAAAGAGAAACCAAGTTCCAATGTCATCACTTCTTCACAATATTTTTTTTAAATGGAAGTGAAAGTGAACATCAAACCCTACCACGGTGAGATTTATGTTGTTAAGTTGAATCATTGATTATATTAGTGAGAAGTTTCTTTCAGTGTCCATAATATAGGAGAAGAGCAAAATATTTAATTTTCTTGACTAAAATTAAAGCGTCGGTCATGCACTAACATGGTGGGAAAGCCGCATGAAGATACTTAAGTTAGAGGGTGGTCCACCAGTAACTAAGTGGGAGGTGTTCAAAACCCTCATCAAGTCCCAATTCTACCCTATTGGGTATGTAAAGGACTAGTGTATTTGTTGGCATCACATCAAGTAGAGGCAAGGGTAGAGTGCACAAAAGTACACAACTGAGTTTAGAAAAATGGTGATTATGTTAGGTATATCTTCCAATAACCTAAAAATACTTCTTAAGTATCTGGTGGATCTACACGGTAATTTACCAAAGAAAGTGATGATATTTAAATATAGGAGAGTTGATGACGCATGTGTGTAAGCACAATATATAGAGAAAACAGTTCATAAGAAATGACAACCAAGTAGTTCCAAATAGAAACTAGACCACCAAGATGCTTCTAAGGAGGAGAAAAAGCGGTGGAAAGGAAAGGACAAGAATACAACAACCAATGCACATCAATGCAAGGATCCAAAAAAACATTGCAACCATTGTAATATCGAGGGTCACATAGAAGATAAGTCTTGCAAGCTACATCCAGAGCTAAATCCAAGGAACTTTAAGAAGGCTTCCAAGAAGAAGAACTTTATAGGCTTGCTATCCATGGATTCATGCAACCTGGTAAAGAGAAACTCAGATGTGGATGAAAATATTGTTTACGCTACAGTGCAAAAGGAGGTGAATTTGAGTAGCCTTCATCAAAAAGAAGAGAAGGAGATGACTAAACTCTTCCATATTAGTATCTGGGTCAAAAATATCAAGGTGGGTGCTCTATTCAATTCCAGTTCACAGGTCAACCTCATAGAAAAATATTTGGTCAAAAAGATTGGATTAAAATTTCATGATCATACTAACCCATATCTATGGAAGTTCATGTTCACGTAAATCTCAAGGTCACAAAACAATGTAAGATCCAATTTTATAAAAGGGTAGATTATATTGTTGAAGTGGAGGTAGATGTAGTACCACTTGATGTGTGTGGTGTAGTGTTTGGAAGGCCCTACATGTATATGAGGGATGCAATCTTCGTGAGGAGAGAACACTATTACTACCTGATCAAGGATGGGAAGTATTTTATCATCACTACTTACAATTGGTAAATCCAAGATCTATCTAGTAAGTTCTAAACAAGCTAAGAAATTCATTAGTTTTAGCAAGAAGTTTGTATTGATTTTATTAAGAGAGAAGTAGCTAGGTGATGAATTGGTAAAAGTAAAGGCATCTCTGGAGGAATATACTAAAGAGAAGAAACATTGATTGGAGGATTTGTTGCATACATACAGAGAAGTTTTTTGGGAGCCTAAAGGGTTACCACCTAAGAGGGAAGTAGAGCATGAGGTATAGCTGTGAATTGACTCCCCATTCACAAATATTAGACTATATATACAATTTGTCCTAAAAGTAGATGAAGTGAAGAAACAGTGGTAGTAGCTGCTAGAACATGGAGTAATTTGAAAAAGCACCTCACCTTGTGGGTCATCTATCATCATAGTACCCAAGAAGGATGGGACTTGGTGAATTTTTATGGACTACATAGATTTTAATAATATCACCCTTGAGAATCAATACCCTCTATCCAAGATCAATGATTTGTTAGATCAGTTGCAACATTTGAAGTACTTCGCCAAGTTGGATCTCAAATCAAGATACTACCAGGTACAAGTTAAAGAAGAAGAAACCTGGAAGACCACCTTCAAGGCAAGGAAAGGTCTATATGAATGGATGGTAATGCCTTTTGGTTTATGTAATGCATTGGATACATTTATGCATTTGATGAATGACGCATTGTATCCCTTTGTATATTCATTTGTAATAGTGTACTTAGATGATATATTGGTTTATAATTATACATGGGAAGATCATATCTCACATCTCATGGAGGTGTTAGAGACTCTAAAAAATCATTAGTTGTCAACTAACCTTAAGAAATATGACTTTTCTCGACAATCATTGGTGTATTTTGGGTATGTGATTTGGTGGAGGGGAACTCAAGATAGATCTTACGGAGATTGAGGCCATCCACAAGTGGCCAATTCCTACTAATACCAATAATGTTAGAAACTTCATTAGGGAAACACAGTACCTATGAAAGTTGATATTATCCTTTTCAGTTGTAGTTGTGCCACTTCATGAAATGACAAATATTGGGAACAATTCCCAGTGGGAAAAGAATCAGCAAAAATATTTCGATGAGATGAAATGGAAGATCAATCAAGCACCAGTTCTTACATTGCCTAACTTGGAGAAACCTTTATAATTGGAGACATATGCAATGGTAGAGGTCTTGATGCAGGGAGGTAAGATGATATGCTATAATTTTGAAATGTTTCATGGTGGAGTCCTAAAATACCCTACATATGATAAGGAACTCTATGCCTTATTTCATTATGTTGAGAAGTTGAAGCATTGTTTGATGGGAAAGGAAACCACTATCCACACTAACCACTAGCCATTACATGCTTAGGGTAAGCGCCAACAAACCAGACAGTACAAGTGGATGGGGTTTTTGCAACATTTTCATCAAGTCATCAAATGTAAGAAGGATTTGAGGCCACAATAACTCCCCTTTAATTTTGATTTTACAAGCAAAAGGAAAGGGGCCTCATACTAAAATTCCATCCCTAATGCCTAATCCTCTACTGCTTGAGCCTAATGTTAATTCTTTGTCTACCTTGAGGTAGGTGGGGGTTTTACCTTGATTGATGATTGTCTTTGATGGAGGTTGATTATCCATTTTGATCTTAAGATTCCAAATGTCTTCATCATGCTTATTGACCTATGATGTTTTATTGACATTTGTATGATGGAATTCACATGTTATCTTCAGACATTTTGTAGATTCCAAAGTGCTTGATGATCCTATGTGACTACAGGGTTTGATGTTCTATTGATGGTTGTATTGAATGAGTTGGTTGCTGATGATTTTTATAAATGACTAATTCAAAGTCTACATCCTCTTGCTTGCATGTTATACTTAATGTCTTCATCTTTATGCTCTTGTATATGATCACACTCTCTTCAGTTTCGAACTCTTAGCTTGAGTCACAAAATCACTAATCCGTCTTTTGAGTTTGGGACTTGGTACATGCAGTTTTCAGGAAACTTATCTACAACCACCCATGATTACCTTTTATAAGTTTGCTTGAAGGCATGGAATATAATGTTTATGGTATATTGGAAAGTCTCCTTTTAATCGCGTGATTGGTCTCATATTCTTTGTGGTTGTGGGAGCAGGTTCGCATGATTACTTTCTTCACACAATTTCTCCAGCCTTGAGATCTACGTGGGGGAATCCCTTGATATTATTCCTCTTTCCTATACCTCTTTCTATCTGGATCTTGTATTTAATTTGAATCCAATGATTAGCATTATGGACTAAACCTTGTCTTTCCTAAGCCTCATCCAGATTTGTATTTTTATCACCATTGAAGTGATGAGGTTGGAGCTTTGATCCTTAATAGGATATCCCTCATCGAGAAGTGAGTTACCTTGGATTATAGTTTCCCTGAGGTCTGAAGCTCCCAAGGCTATCAGATCCACCTTTCTGTCATCTTGTCCTCGAGCCTCTTTAGATTGATCTTTACTAGGCTCCTCTTTCATCCTTCCCTCTCCCCGCAAAAACATAGGACAAAAGCCCATTGAGCTTCTTGGTTGTAGGACCTTCTCGTGTCGTCACCCATTGCTTTTCCACTATTTTTCACAATCAGTATCACACATCATGGTCTGGCATAAGGACCTATTCCTTGACTCGATCATTTTCCCTATCGTTGTGATCTTAGCAGGTCTAACCTCTAAGATGTTCAACTTGACTAGATTGGCATGTGTCCTATGTCTAGTTGGAATCGATATCCTCTTACCATTCTTTGCTATTTGTAACATTGATTTTAAGCACAATGTGTCATCTTCCTCCCCTTGGTCACTATAACATAACCGACCTCCTAACCTCTCATAGGCTAGTGAGGTGTCAAAATTTCCCCTTATTTTCTTTGATTCTTTTTTCTAAACAAATTTCATAGTTGGATTTCACTCATCAATAGCTTTCCAACGACTATAACCATGCTCAAATCCGAGCTTCAGATCAAAATTTATAGCCTTCTAAAGTTACAAGGCCTTCATTCACCACTTCCACCTCATTGCCATGTGGATCCCTATCACTTATGTCATCTAACATGGCACTACCGTGAATGTTGGTGTGGCATCTGCCACCTTACCATTTGGGCCCACGTTTAATCTTGGAGTCCTCTTCTTCGTCGGAATTCATCCACTCCAAATGACATAGGTCATTATGACCAATCCCTTTCTGAAAACCAACCCTTTCTGACGACCAATTTTGATCAACTCTTTCCGACAATCAATCCTTTCCAGTGAGCCCTTCTAATTATCCCTTTCCGACAACCAACCCTTTTCGATGACCCGTTCTAATCATCCCTTTCCGACGACCCCTTCCGATCAGCCCTTTTCGAAGACCAATTTTGATCAACCCTTTCCAACAACCAACCCTTTTCGATGACCAATTCCAATCATCCATTTCCAATGACCAGCCCTTTCCGATGACCAACCCTTCCCGACGACCAATTTCTTCCAAGCATGCATTCGGGCACCATTTTTTAAACAGACATATCTTGAGTTGCAAGTGTCAAAATTGAACCCAAGATAACTCATTAGAAAGGTATCAAGATAAGGAATGCATTGGAATAGGAATTTAGACCAGAAACGTAACCAAAAACCTTATAAATCACAAAGAATAGCAAGCCACAAATTTTGAGGTAAAATGGATTATATAAACTTCAGACGACCATATTCGGAGCCACATGCACCGAAATCAGTCACAGGATAGCTCATAGGAAAGCTTGAAAAGAGTGGAACGTGATAGCACTGCAAGAATTAGTAGATTGAAGGTCAAATTTCTTGGAAAACACATAACACAGAAGAGACTCGAATTTAATTAAAGAACGGGCTATGTTATGTTCCAACAGTCATATGTAAAGCTACAAGCAACAAAATCAAGCCCATAATAGATCTATGGAAAGTTGAGATAGAGAAGAAGGAGACATGATTATCTTAATCAAAAGACAAATACCATAAATACCAATAAAACATCATGAGTAACAGAAGATGATGCCAATGGACAAAGTTAATAAGAAAAAATTATGAATATCATTTGTAAATTGCCTTAAGGCGAAAATAATCACTAAGTAGTCTCTTCAACTTTTGTTTGTAACTCTCACATATTCATTTTTGAAAATGTAAAATAAATTTGAAATGTAAGATGAGAAATGGAAGGAAAACGAAACGAATAGTCACTAGAACTGAAGATTGTTGGATTACTAAGAGGGGGGGTGAATCAGTAATAGAGCAATTTAATCATTTTTAACCATATAATGAAAGTGTTATATCAATGTAGCATTATCATCCAATAATTGCAGAGTAAATAATCAATGAATAAATGAGAAATCATACACATACACAGTACACCATTGTTTTTACGTGGAAACCCAAAGAGGGAGAAAACCACGGAATGATTTTTCTTATATGTCTTTAAGAATTACATTCATTGGAAGCACCAACTTCTTTTGTTTTCCAGCTGCAACTGGAAGGAGGCTCCAACCCCCTAGTTTCTCAAGCTACAACCTGACGGAAGCTCCAATTCCCCAATTATATGGCTACAACTAGAAGGAGGCTACAACCTAAGGGAAGCTCCAACTCCCCAATTCTATGGCTACAACCAGAAGGAGGCTACAACCCCCTATGTTCTCTG